>BLKM01000501.1:275974-505474 GCA_013340265.1 Coptotermes formosanus | reverse complement strand
GGTGGTGGTCGTGATGTGATGGTGGTGGTGGTGGAGGTGGTGGTGGTGGAGGTGGAGGTGGTGGTGGAGGTGTAGGTGGAGGTGGTGGAGTTGGTGGTGATGTGATGGTGGAGGTGGTGGTGGTGGAGGTGGTGGTGGTGGAGGTGGTGGTGGTGGAGGTGGTGGTGGTGGAGGTGGTGGTGGTGGAGGTGGTGGTGGTGGTCGTGATGTGATGGTGGTGGTGATGTGATGGGGTGGAGGTGGTGGTGGTGGTGGTGGTGGAGGTGGTAGTAGTAGTGGTAGTGGTAGTAGTAGTGGCAGCAGCAGTAGCAGCAGTAGCAGCAGTATGGCCCCCTTTTCTCTGCTCAGTGCATGCCCTGAAAAAACGCGCTCATAACAGCAACGATTGAAACAATGTGACTGTTCACTCGTGCTAAATTGATTCATGCGGCCAGCCAATTCCAGACGATGCGATCTGAAACGGCATTAGTCTGACTCTTTGACATGTGTGTTAGCTCTGTTCTGGAGGAGATTTCGAAAATCCGCTCATTCTAATGTTACTACCGCAACGCGTTTCTCGAATTTCTCCTATTCCCCTTCACATTACCACTCGGTTGTGTTGCTACAAACCACTTTTGGTCTGAACCCCCTGCACTTTCTAACATTCCTGCTCAAAAACATGCTGCACTGCCGACGTGAATTACGTAACCCACGCGTCATGGCCCACTGAGCTACAAGGGTCGATGTCCCAGTGAAGTCAAGGCTACCAGTACCGTTCGCAGGTAACGCGGCATAAAGAAAGGACACTCTTGAAATTTAAACGTTTAAAAGACAAGGCAGGCCCTCCATTATAGTGCTACGTTCGCTCTACGCTTGCGTGGAATACTGATTTAATGCAGGGATTTTCGTGCGGCTTTATGTAGCCCGATACTAAAGTAACCAAGCTGCAAGGCAAGGATATGTGTCGCTTTATCCACCAATCGAAAGAGAGTTAGTTTTGTGGGTACTCAGGTTTTGAATCATGAAGGTCCTTGTGCAGAATTACTGCATACCCTGTCGTGCTGCACTGCATTGCATAATTTTGAGGTGGGGTGAGGTCAGAGCAGGTTTCATTGTGCAATAATGAAAATTGCACTAACATTGTATCTCTTAACAAGCTAATTTTTGTCGTTTACTCTGCGTAATGTGAAATAGAAACATGAACACCGAGTGATGTATTCCCAACTTGGGTTAATAAATTAATTTAAGTCGTGTTAATATTTTGTAAGGAAAGGTATCGTTATTTGTGAATACAAAATTAGTGTGATGGAAGGAACCACTATAAGACGTCGCGAGCATTTGAGGGTGTATCTTAAAAATAACCCCATAGCAACTTGTCAAGTGTCAAAATCCGCTCACTGTATTGTAATGAATAGTTTAATACTCACAATTCCTGTATATGCCAAACGATTACTCTTAGGTTAACTGCATTGGCGTGTGGTGAATAAAATCATCACAATCTACACACTTTGTAAATATGGAGTACATAATTTTGCGGTGGCATAAATCCAGTGGCAAGGAATAGTTTTACATTGTCAGAAGGGGCCCCCTTGAACACTGCAGATGCCACTTCCTTTACAGGAAGACGAGCACAGAATCAGCTTTCAGAACACAGAATGTCCGATAGCTAAGGACTATAATCAATGGACACTGTGTGTGGAACACTACAAGAATATTTACCTTTTGTTTATCAATATCACACTGATTGTCGATGCGGGTGAAAGACTGGAGACTTCAACAACGGATTAAGGCAGAGAAATTTGTTTTTCCCCTAAATTCCTTCCCGATCAGCACCACACTCACGGCTTTAATCTGGCAGCATAACTTGCGCTGTCAAACCAAATAAGAGACAGGCGCATATTCGTAGCTGGATATTGCAGTCCGAGTTTCTAACATCAACAGCCTATCTAGTGATCTCAATTTAGAAATCGATAGAGGGATGTGTAGTTCTATTATAAGTTTTTTGTATTAAATTACTCAAAACTCTGAGGGAACGTGTTAGGAATTACGGATAAAATTCATACGGCACAGAAACGTCGTTTCAACATGCTGACAGAACATAAGAAAACCACAAACCAAAGGTAGTGGTTAACTGTAATTCACAAAGGAAGATTAATGGGGACAGATTACACCAAGGGCCCTAATCTCTGAAGTTGATGATTATGACTGGGTACGACGACGACGACGACGGCGATGATGATGATGATAATGATGAAAGAATTACGACGAAATGACATGCATACAAAGAACACGGAATATATAACATTTTAAAAATACGAAAAAATTCGCATGAAAATGTGGATGTGATTTAATCATACACTAATCTCCGACATGTTTCGGCCACTCATGTGGTCATCTTTAGCGCGGTACAAACAAGAATACACTTACAATTATAATGTGTTGGAATCTATGCACAGTTAAAAATCAAATAATTCTGGCTTAAATTTGCAATTAAAAGAGTATCATATGGGTAAGTATAAAATCCTTGAAGATAAAAGTTGTTGTAGCCTACCTGAAGTGTAGTGCTGTGGATGGCGTACATAGAAGACGCATGTAATGAATTATGAAATATGATCCACGTCAACAACAAACAGGAAATTAAATGGTCTACGATCCTCTACATACAAGGCAACACGACTTCAAACACGACATAATGAGGATAAAACAGACCAAGTTTCTTCTTTCCAACTTCATACTAAAAAAAAAGAGGCCCGAATTGTTCACTGTGCCTCTGGCATCATCATTCACGTCGCTACACGTCTCTTCTATGTACATCATCCACAGCACTGTATTTCATGTGCAACAACTTGTTATATTGTCATATTTTATACTTATCCATATGTTACGCTTTTAACTGTGAATGTAAACCAGAATTTTAAGATTTTTAAATGTGAATCGATTTCTACATATTATAATTATTATTGTATTCTTCTTCCTATCACCCTGAAGATGGCCACATAAGTAGCCGAAACATGTTGGTGACTAGTATATAATTAAATCATATCCATGCATTCATGTGCATATGTTGTTCTTTTTAAAATTTTATACATCCAATTAATGCGCAGAACATGGAAATATAAAACATGGACTATGTTACCACAGTATTTATTTAAATGTCGCATTTCGAGTTCGAAACGTTAACTTCGGACAGCAGTGTAGAATAAACCATCGTGATTTCGGAAGACATTTTCGAATACAAAGTAGCAGTTTCATCCACTGGGCCATCCACGTTTTATTAAGGGATAAGCGAAATATTACTTGGAAAAAGATAAGGAATTTCCGAAAGGAAGAACAGAAGACCAGACCGAGACATCACTTTGGCCACACCTTGGGTTCACGGCTGTGCTTGTGGGGGTGTACATAGCAATTACAGATTGAAAAGGGGCCTCAAGTTTGTCCGCTGCTCTCAGTAACACCCCTTGTTCATCGGATCACTTGTAAGCAACTTAAGTCTCTAATTGGATTAGCCATCTTGTCTCTCCTAGGTTAAAGTAACAAGTGTGGAGAGCACGCACCGCAAAACGTAGGCTTTGTTCTACAGAAAGCAAGTTTATCCAAAGTTTTCGATTTTGTTACCTCAGCACTAGCAACTGAATTGAGCAGAACTGGTTCAACTCTCGTCCGCAGCCGTGGCCAATCTCAAGGAGGTTGTTGTGATTTAACTCAGTTCTTTTGTATATAGCTTTTCATATATAAGCCTTTTGTACTTCAGGATGAATAATCACCACCCTCTCATCTCATTCGAATTTAAGTAATTTTTCACTTAAAAACAGTCAACAGCCAACATTATGTTATCTCTCTTTGGTGGGAGATTGCTCAATTTCCCAATAAAGAGACAAAATAGTGTTGGCTGTTGACTGTTTTTATGTGAAAAATTGTAAGCATACGCCAATGGGGCTGTCGACCATTAAAATAGAATTTAATTAACCTTGATACGGAATCGTTAAGGAACCTACGAGTTAACAGCCCTTATGAAATGTGGGACTTCACTTTTTCATGAACATCATTATATGGGTGACTTACATCTGGACATGACGCTATATCGTCTGGTAAAAAACAACAGCAGTTTCAAAGAACATGCTACGAAGGCGTCGTTTTTAGGCACGTTCGCAACACTACGAAAAGGCGACTATTATTGTCGTCAAGTCTGTGCGTCCGTATAAAAAAACTCGGCCCCCACTAAACGGCTTTTCATGAAATCTGATATTCGATTATTGTTCCAAAATCTACTGTGAAAATTTAAGTTTGATTAAAATCTGGAAAGAATAATGGGTACCTTACATGAAGACCTGTGTGCCTTTATGACAACTCGCTCAGTTCTTCTTAGAATGAGAAATGTTTTAGATGAGAGTTGAAGAGAAAATCAAAACACATTTTACGTTCAATAATTTTTTCTGGTGCCATTTACGAGGTGAGGTGGAAAAAGCACAAAATGCATTGTTGTGTTTCCCCGGCCACAATAGTTACGCGAATGCGCCACAATGTTGCGCTACACGCACATTGCTTATCTCGTAATATATGTGATTGCATGGTGCCACATCTTCATTGAAATACAAGTGTCTATGGATATATTGCATGATAGCCAGACTGTTAACCTGTATGCTCTTACAATGTGGTCCAGGTATCGAATCCCGGTGAGGGTGAGATTTTCCCCCCTGTCCAGAACTGCCATGGGGCCCAGCCAGCCTCCTGTACAACGGGTATCGGGTCTCTTTCCCAAGGGTAAAGCGGCCGGGGCGTGGCGTTGACAACCCAAAACCTCTAGCACCGATGATAAAGAAGGAGTACAGCTATAACTCTACTCCCCCTCTGAGTCTTAATGACAGGTTATAGGGTGAATTTTACCCTTAGAGTGTACCGTCACGTCGTAAGAAACCGAAAGGAACAGAAGAAGAGCGGGAGGAAGCTGTAATTACATACGGCATAGCAGACCGTCCGAATAAATGAACAAGCAGTGAAGAGACCTGCTCCAGCCATCACCCTGAGGACCTCGCAAGAACCCTGCTGGCAGAGTCTTATGTGATTTCGACAGCGGAACTGGCTCTGTCAATTGTTGCCCTCGGCAGGCCCGTTACCAGGGGGATGCAAGTGGGTGCAATGCACCCTCTGCAAATCTAAGAGTATCTGCACCCGCTAGGAGTTTACAAAATAGGAAACACAAACACGCCGATCAGCCCGATATAAAAACCTTCGACGCCCTACCGCATTCACGTTTTGCCTCTGTTAATCCGCTGTGGGATGGAGCAACTCATTTCCAAAAATGTATATACATACAAGATGTTTTGTGCAATGTTTTAGAGCGCATTATGTAATGAAAGTCTTCATTTTTTGGTCCTGACAAAGAGCTTATGCGTACATAATAGTGTATATATAGAGTACATATATAATAGAGCACTATATACATATATAAACGTATGTACGTATAAGCACCCGCACTGGAAGCCGCTGCACCCACTGTGTTCATGGTCTGGCTACGGGCCTGGTCCCCGGTTAAGGGAAATTTTTCCGTGTGTGGGTTACTTCTTTACAGAAAGGAGGAGGCAAGCGAGTTGTCTCCATAAGGCTCGCCTCGTGGGCATGACGTTACTTGGCACCCCAGCTACGGCACTGCCATCCCAAGGTCTCCGGCATCTCACACCAGCTGCCCCATGCCACGTGCCTATAAAGCACAACGATCACCCATTTGGTCACATCCTACTTGTGTCGTACGTTGGGTACGAATCTCCCGGCTGCATTTGTTACGTGTCGAACTTGGGATGGTATCGTTATCAACATCTTGTTCAACACGGTTGTTTTACTATCATCACCACTGTAATCACCGTAAACAGCGAAATACTGCCGACTCACGACAGATGACGTGCCATGTGCTGACATGAGAATTAGGAAGAAAATAATTGGTCACCGGTGGTGGAATTCTGTACCAAAATTTCACGTTAGAGCACAGAAATGATGCTTTACAGTACTTAATACAAATAATAGCAAATCAATTGCACGGCATATGGATAAGTTTAAATGTTCTAATAAAGTATTCTGTCTGTGACACCTTGGCGTAAATGGCTGGATAATATTAAAATGTATGTTCAATATGGCGGGAAGAGGTGGATGAAAACGTCTGGGTCAGGATAAGGATCAGTAACAGGCTCTTGTAAACACGGCCATGGGATTTCGAGTTCGCTTATCCCAGTGGCCCTGCGGTCTAAAGCGCGGGTCTGCGGCTACTCGGTTGGGGGAATTGTGTGTTCAAATCCCGCCGGGAACATAGATATCGGTCTCTTGTGAATGTTTCGTGTTGTTAGGTAGAGGTCTCCGAAACAAGCCCATCCCTCGTCCAGAGGAGTCCTTCCGAGTGTGTGTGCGTGTGTCACTGAGTGCGATCAGGTGTAACAATAACCCTCTACACCTATAATGAGTAGGCAGACAGAGGTCAGACTAAGAAATAAAAGAAAGAAATTTCGCGTTCGTAACGTGCGGATTTCTTGACTATCTACCCAATTATGGGCTTCTCAAGATGGACTCTGCTCCAGTAAGAGCAGATTACTCTCAGTAATTAGCTGCAACCATGTCATTATATTTAGGTATAAGAAATGGCCCCACCGCCTTGTTTAAATATTACTGTCCACCTTCCACGTGAAGTACTGCTGTATACTTACTTTATAAACACAACACAACACAACACAACCGTGACGCGACTCCGGTTGAGAAACGCTGGATGACTGCATCCAGTTCAGGTCGCTCGAATTACGGCGACACATGTTGTTCCCGGGTTATGAATTACACATGTCACGGCCAGAACTGTCGTAATACTCCGTTCGACGAACAGGGAAACCCTCTCGTGATTAATGCGGTCAGAATAATCGCAAAACAAGAGCTGGGAATATTACCAATTTTCAGATCCACAGAGAAGCGCTTTCAGAATTTTCGTCAGACTCCCCCCCCCCCCCCCCCCCGCTAATGGATTCTCCTTTTTAAAGTAACATTTAATGTTTCAATTTCAGCTTATTTTTAAGCAGCTGCAAAAACTCTGAAGTTTAACCAAACCAACAAACGGCAGGCGGCAGGGGGGCTGGCTCAGTCCGTACATAGGGACAAGGCTGTAACCTGGACTGCTACAGCGACAAGAGATTTTGCATTTCCCCAACAGTGTCCAGACCGGCTCGGAACCCCTAACCAATAAGTACCGGAGTCACAGTAGCCTGGGGGTCCACCTGACCACTGACCTCCATCCCGTACCAAGGTTAAGAATGCATCAGGGGTCCTTCGTAGCTTGGTACTTATGTAAACAGAAGGACAAATTGCCTCGTGGCAGGGCCTAATGAACGAGAAACGGAAAATGAATTGTACAAGCAATATTGTAGAAAATTAAAGATCATATAGAAATACATATATATATAGTCATTCATCATAAATTACACTCAAAATGTAGAACCAGGGCCGGACTAAGTGTTCGGGCCAGCCGGAAACGTGCCCGGGGCGCCAATCTATAACAGGCGCCATGACGTCACTAGAATAATCGGAAATATGCTGCTAGTAAAACCAGGTTTCCATGCGCTAAATAATTCCTCCGAAAATTACCGGCATTTTGGCCATGCACCCTCAAAAAATTTGCCAGTCCTGCCTTAGGCCGAAAAAGTTTAAAGAATGTCGGTTCTAAGGGGCTCAAAATTATTAAACCTTCCCTGGGTGCCAAACTATTAACCTGTCCTTGGAGTACACATGCCTCAGAACGGCCCTGTGTAGAACCCCGACACCCTTGATAAGAATTACACTTACGTACGTAGAACAAGCCACAAGTAAGAATATCGCTAGGAAACTAAATTATGTCACACCAAATTCGTGGAACAGAGTCGTCGTATGCGGTTAATAGAGTGGGTCGTCAGATACTTATGAAATTCACCGCATTTTATGAAACCCTAAGGTTCATTTTCATGTTCACAGCAGCCCCGATTTAGCCCCAGTCCTGCTGCAGACGAATCCAGTTCACTCCAACCAACGTTGTTTCTTTAAGATCCTTTTTAATACTACTCTCTCATCAACGTTCACTCTAATTTTTTTACAGCTGCGCGGACCTGCTACTGCTCTGAGCAGAAAATTTTTACACGATCTGACGACTGCGCGGCACTTTAAAAGTTTTTTGTAATATGCATAATAAGAACATTTACAATAAAAAAATGAAAAATTGCAGCTGCGTGGCAAACAGTTCGGTGTGTGCCACAGCAAGTCAGTTACTGCGCGGCCGCACATCAGCGCAGCTTAGAGGGAATATTGTCTCTCATCCATGCCTAAGCCTTGCAAGTTATCTCAGTCTGCCCCAACACAAACCTGCATGCAGTTCTCTTCTCCCCCATATGCACCACTTGCCCCTCGTTCTCATCACCTAATAATATTGGGTGCAGAGTACAAATCCTGACGCTCCGTACTGTGATATTTTCTCCTATTACTCCCTACTAGGGCCCAAATATCTTCCTCAGCCCCCTGTTCCCTAAAGCCCTCAGCCTATGTCGTTCCCTTAATGTGAAAAACCTGCCTTTACACTGATATGGAAAAACAGGCGATCAGTGCGTGACACTAGTCCCTTAAAACAAGGCTTACCAATTTGCATCTCAGGACGACATTTGAGGGGCCGCTGCACTGCTTCCTGTCGTCTCCGTCACTTGAACGCCTATGACGCATTGCTGAAACATCCGCCTCAGGTTGGCCTACTCGCTGAAGCGTTCTGTTCGCCGAACGCATATTTTGCATGGCATCTGTAGAAATGGAACTTAACACATGTCACTATACTGTGCACATAACTGTCTGCTTTAACACACAGGTAACACAATTTAATTACCTTAAACACAAATAACACACTGATTTCCGGAGTACGCCCGCGTGTAAACTCATTTGAAAACGAGTCACGCGACTGGATAATTGTCTCTTGCAGATTTCCCGAAGTTATGAGGTAACTTACACCAGTACAACGCAGAGATATTTGTCTTTGCACTCGATAACCCGTCGTGGTGCACAAGAGCCCTTAACGTGTTTGGTTTGATTATCACCACCAACAGCGATTATATTCCTAAACAGATTTAATGTGTCACTGTCAGTTATGATTAACCGGGTGTGTAAATGTTATTCTGAAAGTACTGGCGCTGTAAAGAATTAATATATTCTCGTGTCGTATTATGGATGGTGCATGTCCTTGTCTGATATACACAGAGTGGTGTGAAGATAAAACGCCTGCGCCGTCACGCTTAAATATTAAGGTACGTACATGTGTCCGGTTAGTGTAATCGTTTGCACCGACGTCCACCTTAAAACGTGTTCCATACAGCAGTTTCACATTGACCACAATTTTCATACACAAAAAAGTTACTCCAAATACCTGTCAGCATTAGAACTCTCGCTGTGTGTCACAGTGCCAAGCACCCCAGCACACGCCACGTCGCTCCGAACTCTTACGCAGTAGAATAAAAGCCACTTGAACAAACATTACGTAGCAACATGTGTGTTTGTTCGTCTGGACCGACAAAATAACAGCCTAGATGAGATCTTGACTCCTACTGGTCGGCATTTGTTTTGTTGTTACCTGACCACGCTGCCGCGAACCGGTTGGGCCAGCCGTCTTCTGCTGTGATACCTGTTTTTTGTTACCATGCCCCGCTACCTTCCGACGGCAAATGAGGTTTTCTTACAACACAAGCATTGTGTCATTTAATGCTCTACATCTCAACCTTCCATGGAGAATACGTCAAAGAGGATGCGATCGAAAGTGCATGCAGCATGCATGGGGAACTGAAAAGTGCATACAGAATAATCGTAAAACATTAAAAACCCTGGGAACGTCAGCGTAGATGGGAAAATAATGTTATGTATTTTAGGGAAATGCGTGTCCTGCAGCGGTTCTAGGATTTTAAGACCTGGAGGTCCTTAATTCTTAGAAGGCTTTGTGGTCCCTGCTAAGTGCCTATTACAATTTCCCTCTTCAACACTGCCTATACCCATATACGAATAATGTAACACTCCAGTCCCAAGAACTTTGACTTCGACGCACACATAATACATGGGTACCGGATGGTACATATCAGACCCCCATGTGTTCACCATTTGCATTTAAGCGTTCTTTACAACCATGGAATTAAGGCCTAGAGAAAATCGGTGTCAAGTGCCAGTTGTCAAGTGACAGCTTGCTTCACGTCGATGTGTCCTACGAATCACTTGCCATTCAAGCAGACTACTGCTTAAGAGTTCCAAAGAGATGAAAGAAGTCCCTAGGAGCGAGATTAGGGCTGTACGAAAGGTGGTCCGTAACTTCCCAGCCACAAAGCCATAACCAATCACAAGTCCGACTGGCAGTGGTGCCAGCAATTTCCAAATTGTTACTCCTTCAAGAGCACCTGGCTCGCAAATGATTTGCAGTAGAAGCCAACATGACGCAAGCTGTCGCCTCCTGGCTGTTACGCCGTCTGTCTCCAGAGAGTATAGTCCATACAAAGATAACGGCACCTGATACGTACTGTTCGGAGATGAATATTGCGTCTCAGGAAGCAAAGTGATACCTGCATTATGGTGGTCAAAGGGCAGCTCCACTTTTGATGGGAGTATTTGACGTTAGTGGCAATGTAAAAGAAATTTAACCGTCAGTTAATTGTGCTCTGCGACGTGACAGTGCCTTTGCCAGTTCTGATTTCCATTCGGTATCGCTCAATGATACGGCGTCGTCAGCAGTAACATCGTACGAAGCTTCTTCGCTGAAATAAATAACAAAACTTTCCTCTTAAGTCTGGAAGGAACTTACCAGTTTCCCAAACACAATTCTCAGTTTTAATAACCTGCTGACTGTAGCCTTCCCAATTTCCTGCCATGACTGACTGTAAAGCATGTTTAGTAGAACTTTCAATGCCCTTTCTATGCCCATTATTTTCTGACATGTCCTCCTCGCATCTAGAGTCGCAAAGCTGAGTCCTGAACTGTACCTGTACTTCTCGCAGTACGTGATAGTATTATTTACAGGCCTTTTTTACAAACAAAAGTCCATTGTACGATAACAACATCACACGCACGTAGCACTAACCACGACAACTTTTCGTCCTCTAGATCTATCCCTGATATTTTACCTTCAGGTTCGTCACCTTTTGTTGTCAGTGCTGTTGCTACTGCCGCACATTCGATTGTCTGTTATTATTTATGTTTTAAACCCTCTCTTATATTAGGCCAACACCTTCCCTTTCGTAATACCATTTAGATAGTCTGTCTCTATTTTCGCAGCTGATCCACTCCTTTCTCTAGTTTCATCCCATCTCTTCTAGTAGAAAAGCTCGATGTCATTTGTCCTAAATATATTATTTGTAAAAATCCACTGCTTTGTATCTGCCCAGATCAATTATACAGAACTGAGGATCATGGTAACAGAAACTTTCAGCACCACGATTTGCCCATTCTACCTGTTATGACAAGCAGGAAATTTTTTTCATTGCTCGACAGCACTAGTGGGCCTAGGCCTCCTCATTCTGGAGGTTCCGTGATCGCATTCATTGAGACACACCACACTGGTTAGGACTCCTCTGGACGAGTTATCGGCCAATCGCAGAGACCTCTACCTGACAAAACACAACACTCACACGAGACAAACAACCATGACCGCGGCGGGATTCGAAACCTCAATCCCAGTAAGCGAGAGATAGAAAACTCATGCCTTAAACGGCGCGGTCACTGGGGTCGGTGACAGGGGAAATTATCAGTCACAGATACATAACTGGACCCTAACTCCTTTTTTTAACCGACAAGTGTAATTTGTATATTTCGTTTCTTAATAGTAGTTCCCTGGTTTCTGGATGTTTTTGACGAAGAGGTTTATAGATATTTAACAACTTTATTTCTTCCACATAAAATTCATGAATTGTGCTCAGAATGATATATTTAAGAAAATAATTTCAGTGTCAGGTGCTTTTGCACTCTGTGTGACTTCCAAGGCTTACCGCGAGAAGTTACTTGTGCTTTGTGCCTTTTCTGCTGTCCAAACACTCTTACGATTGCTCTTTCGAAAAAGTTAATTGCGTGCTCTGTTCTTTCATACTTTCAACGGTTACTTTCCGAAATGTTGGAGTACTTGTCGTGGCTCCTGTGCTTCTTTCTTTCTAAAATTGTATACATTTGTAACCGTTGGTTTTGAGTTGAATCCAGGCTGGCGTTATGAGTTGACAAGAGATGTCTTAATTGTGTAAATTACCGGGGAAGGAGAATGTTATTTTAAATTAGGCACTAAATTGTGACATTGGCTACTAGGGTTTAGTTAAGGGAGGCTCTGTTATGTAGAGGATAACTGTACCAGGCAAACGACAGGAAGTCATTTGTCAGCTGTCAAGACTAACAAGAAATCTGGAATGCTTTGACCCAAAATTATAGAACTTGACAGCTGAGTACAGCAATAATTCGTCCAGCAAAGTGGGTGACGCCACCACGCCTTTGCTAGGTCGTAACAAGGAAGTCCTGGGGTCTTCACGACCAAGCACAAGGACTGTAGTAATTAGTGACCATGTCACCCAATCAGAGAGGAGACTTATTACGTGCACTGGGCCAATGGGAACCATACTGCCCATTTGGTAGCCAATAAGGAAAATGTCTAAATTAGTGGGAACTTTGTTGTGGGACCGAAGGAATCCAGGGCGCGAGAGGACGCGAGTAGTTGGTTTCCGTAATTCTTGCTGGTCGGTTAAGTCCAGTTGCGTGCTGCCTAATAGATAGAAATTCGACTACGCGTTTACCACCTCGTGTGACCATTTTCAGAATGCAGTGACGCATAATAGATTAGTGGGTACCATAACATGTAATTGTGAATGCCGGATACTCACGCCAATAGACAGCGAGTGATAGTGTGAATTTCTTGTACCAACTTCAATCGTTGTAATAAAATAAAGGTTCGCAATTCGTGTGCGTTGTGATGTCACACGTAAATATTCCCTGGGAGACGTGTTTCATGACACAGACTGAGGTAAATATACCCAGGCTTGGACAAACACCAGCAACAGCCGGCAACACATTCAGCAAAGTCGCGCGAATTTTTTCCTCTTCTTTGATGATTCCGACTTCGAATGTATTGGTTACATAACTGAGGTCAGAAAAAACTCTAGCCGCTCAGTTGACGCCATTGTACATTTTATTAACTGCTGTTGACAGACTGACAAGGACACGTTCTGCACAAAAAAAAATTATCGAACTGAAGTACAGAAATTTCCATTTCTACTTCACGTCTGACCACTTTTGCTAGATTCTGCAGGCTTAGGCAGCAGCCAAAATGTATTGCAACAGGTGGATATTCGTATCTCACCACTGCGAATGATCAAAGAGTGAACAGTAGTTGCAAGTGAAAGCTGTAGCGCCAGGGGTTACACAACCAAACACAGAATTACGGGTATCGTAAACAGAGAGACGCCTGGCTGGAGCTGTTTGTTTTGCCGCGAACGTCATGCGAAGGAGTTGTGTTGCGGTTGTGCTGGCAGCATTGAGCGTGGGCGTCCGTTCCTATGACAACGTACCGCAGGTGACTGTGGCGCAAGGCGCTCTTCAGGGACACTACCTTACTTCCAGGAAAGGTCGACAATTCGTCGGATTTCAGGGGGTGCCATATGCGAAACCTCCTTTGGGAGAGATGCGGTTCAGGGTGAGTAGCAAACTAAGACGCCCTCGGTATCGTTAAACAGTGTTCTTCCGATCTGGAGTTCTTTCCTGTTCTGTTTAACCCTTTAAAGACCAAGCTTATCTCTTTTATATAAGGGCTCAGTGCGTACCGCGCTGTAAACACTCTCCACTTCGGTTATAAAAAACAGTCTCTTAATGTTTTATAACGCAAAAGTTGCTGTTTGTTCTGAGATCCGTACAAAACACATAAACGCAATGTGAGCACCACGTAGAATTTTTTAATGTTAAACCTGGTGGTACGTAAAGTTACCGCTAGGCTTTAAAAGGTTAAACATGCTTCGATTTATTTATTCTTGGGCAAATTAATAGGTTAAGGCTTTTTCTTCAATTGCATGTTGCAATTCGTATCTGTAAGGTGATCTCGAAAAAGCAGATGGAAAAACTAAAGAAGGAATTCAGGCTTGTGCCGTGATGTAAATAAGATCTGCGCTTTTATGGGATTTAACGCAGCGTAGAATTGTAATTTCTTACCGACGTTTCAGGACCCTTGAAAGTGGGACCGATAGGTTGTCCCGAAACGTCGGCATGAAACTACCATTCTACGCTGCGTAAAATCCCAAAAAACGCAGATCTAAATAAGGAAGCAATCACGGTTTCTTCTAAGTTGTTATTGAAGAAAATATACTTACAATAAATTCTTCTCGGTCTAGCAGCTGCGTCAGGTGGTTTACTCGCCATTTAATCACATTACGTGGCTGCTAGACCGACAAAATTATATTGAATTCTGTTGTTGCGAAAGCTTTAAATTAAAATACACTTAGCTTGAGAGGCTGAGGACCGATCAGGTCTCTCTTCGGAAATTCGAATCCGGTACCCCGGAATACAACATACAAGTGACTATGATGTGTTAATTCCATAGGTTAGGTTTTTTTTTGGCAGCAGTGGGCTGAGATTAACACGAGTCCTTCAGAACTGCTGCCACATAGGGGCCTTTGTTGACGTTAACACAGTTTGCATAGACCTGACTAAAAAGTAAACAACTGCGTAAATTATGAGTGCATATATACGTGCAATTAAGCCGTCGAGACCTGTTTTCAGATGTATAATTCCGCATTTTCCTAGAGAAGTTGAAGAAAGCAACGGAACCACAAAAAGATTCGAACTGGTAGTGGTAACGGCCTTTTCATAATTAAGCAAGCCGTGGGGATAAGAAGGGGTGTAGATATAAGACTGTACGGGCTTAACCTCGGAGCCTTGTGGATTTGAGAGAAGAGCATCAGGCCTCTGCCGATTTTACTTCCAGAGAAGAGCATCTACAGCTGTACCCATAGGACACCGTGATGGCTGGGAGTCACAGCCGTCCTGCATGCGATGGTGAACAAGAGACAAGCAATGCTTCTGTCAAAAATCGAACCCCCTCTTAGCGAATCACACTGAGCGGTTCGAGTAGGTGTCCCTCGGGATATGATGCAACATCGTGACGTTTTCTGCGCCATTTGTTTTATCTGTAACGCGCGTGTATAAAACACAGAACGTCTCCTGAGAGTGTCACGTTTGTCTCTCTGTTCTGGGTTTGCGTCCGTCTGTCCATTCTACTTGATCCCTGTCGCATCTGATACTGTCTGTTGTAGCTTTTAAATCATGAATATTTTAAGGCCGGGTATTTAGGCGTTGTTTACGCAGTAAAAAACGAACCATTGTGCGACTACCAGTTCTCTGTCTGTCTGGGGTGACACAGTATTACCTGGGGCTAAACTTTTAGTCGGATTTCGATGAAATTCAGCTTTGGAGCTCGTCAAGAAAGATGCTCAGCAGCTCGAGTCTCGTGAAAAACAACTCTTTCAGAGACATTCCTACCCGTACTTCCCGTACTGCTCAACCGATCTGAGTGAAATACGGCATGGAAGACCTCCACATAATGCCGTTAAGTAGTTTCAATTTTCGTGAAAATCGGTACTTTGAAACCCACACTCTACTGGAGAACATATATGAAACTTTGCCAGTTCTCTACATTTTTTTTTTCAATTTGAATGAAACTCGGTACGAAGATGACCAAAGTCTGTATTGACTGATATTAGAGTTTTGTGAAAATAGGCACATTGAAGGCCATATTTTATTTTATGGCGCAGATGAATTGCTATTCACGCCTTTCACGTTTTATTTTCAGATTTGGGTGAAATTTTATGTAAGAGATTTGCACCTAATCGTGTTGAGCGTTTTTGAACTTCGTGAAAATTGGCGCAGGGGTGTCGTGTTCTTCTTTTCGGCTTAGATATAGTTGTATTTACTCGTGTCCCGTGAAACCATATACTATTTGCAAGTAAAGAACGCCTTCGTAGGGTCTGTGTACTGGAATACAGTGTAGCCCACACCATTTGCACTCTTCTTACATGAATCGCTTGCTGAAACTTAAGTACGGAGAGTGGGAGGGAAGTATTTTAAGGACAGTGTAAGTGTAATGTGGCGTCGATCGTAGACGAACGAAAAACGTCTATGGTGGTGTGATACTGATAGTGGAAGACAGATGTACTTCGAAGAAAAATAACTGTGCCAGGGTCACTTTGATCAACACAAAGTCCACGTAGACCTGCTAGGCACTGAAACCAGGTATCCGCTGCAAGAGGCAGGCTATTAAATGCCTGAAGCATAAAACGGCTTGCAGGTTTTAAAACAAGGATCCTGGAATTGTTATCCGATCAGAATCAACACGTCGCTGCTCCGGGACAGCCAATAAAGTGACCGTCCGCGGTACAGATGAAATAAATTCGATTCCCGATAGAGACCGAAGTTTCTGTCTCCGCCAACACTCTTACAGTGGCTCTGTATTCCACACAGCCTTCTATGCAGTGGGTACTGAAGCTGAAGCAGAACAAGCTTGAAGCTGGCCACTCATCTCCGTTTAGTGCCTGCAGCTATATAACATTTCTCCTACACGACTTCATATCGCGGTGCTTAATTATGTACGGATCTACGCTATTATGCCGCCTGATGTCTTCCGATTCACAATGAACGTCATTAGTGCTATATATGCATTTCCGCGAAGTAAGAGCGTACTTCAGATCTTACACATAAGACTCGAAATGAATAGGCTAAGGCTAAGCAACTCCCCCACTCCCCATCCCCTGCACAACCAAACGCTCAGTCAGTTCCCTTTCAATGTTGCAACTCCTTAGAATAGAGCTATATGCATTTAGAACGAAATAGGTGTGGTATGTCGAAAAGAGTCCACCATGATCCTGGTAGAATCGCATAAGGTTTTCCGGTCTTCAGACACGTTCTGTAATTTATACTGACATAACAACAATCAGTTCCAGGCAATAATTTTAATAATTAAAGTCTAGCACTATATGATCAGTATCACTGAACTTTCATTCTGTCTGCTCCCTTCGTTAAATTATTGCCGTCTGCATAAATTTCATAACAAATAATCTAAACAAATAATAAGTGGCCTTACAGAAACACTGAAACCTTGATGTGGAGTCATTATTTTATTTTCAATATTCCTTAAAATTATGGCTTGAAATGCAGAGTGAATGAAGAAATTTGTTCTCTACGCTAAAGGCTGACGCTGATAATTATTTCTGATGCCTCCCGGTCGCCCTGGCGGGATGTCTGTAAACGTCTGCCTTCTACATTTTAGTTCCCGGCTTTGTTTGTTGCAGAGCCCGGAGACCCCGGATTCATGGCCAGGAGTGCGAGAAGCGACACAATATGCTCACATATGTATTCAGAGAAGCATCTTCGCAAAGCAAGTGGACATAACGGGATCCGAAGACTGCTTGTACCTCAACGTCTTCACACCACGGGTGAGTGTTGGAAACTGAGGCTCACCAGCATGACGAGATATATTCTAAGCGCATGCATTTTCGTGGGCCTACATTCAAATACGCAGCGACCATTTCTTTCGAAATTCTTGTCTCTTCACTATTCACTTTGATTTCCATTTATTCAACGCTGTGCAACCTGTACGCATGACACAACCTCTTCAAAGAAACAGCAATTCGAACTACAAATTAATTTAGGTTCCCTTTACGTAGAGAAGGCACAATTCATGAGATTTTATTACATCTTTTCCTTGTACACAATTTGTAAACTAACGATTTCCATGGTTCTGGTGCTTCTTTCTGAAGGATGTATGGAATCTTCGTGCATTTAATACTTCCTGTTAAGAGGCAGCGATTTGAGTAAATGCCAGCTTGTAGTGACTTTATCACACACTTAACAAACATTTACGAAAACAGTCAAATGTCACAAATTTTCTTTTACTAAACCGACTAATTGAACATAAAACCAACATAATAGTATAGTCTTTTCTCATTCCAACATGTATCGATACTACTCTTTCATCCTCAAGGAGTACTTACACCGAGTTTTAAAACCAGCTAAAATGCGATATATTACAATCGTAATATGTGTGTGTGTGTGTGTGTGTGTGTGTGTATAGATAGCATTTCGCAGTGAAATTTAATTTGCAGGCTGGTGACTCACGTAGTCTGTAATACTTCATAGTAACGTTATGTGCAGGCCCAGATCATATCATTTTGACAGCTAGTATAAAACATGTAAAAATATGTAATTTCATTAAAATTCTAATCTCTTGATATGTCGTGGTGTAGGAATTCGCTAAAGATGACACAGCAGTGCCGAAAGAGCCTAGGGTGATAAGAGGCTGTACTATTGTGTATGGCATGTGTGCATTATTTGGTTTGTGAAAAGAAAGTAAGTTGATTACAATGCACGGGGTAAGAAATTTCGTAACTTCACGAAGTTGTAATTGTGTTTAATTTTATGTATAATTACCATTTCTGATCGTAATGCGACAAGTAGGACTAGGCTGAAAATTACATTTATGTATTATAGAGGGATTAGTGAAAAAGTAGTTGGACGACTTGGACGACGGACGAAAGATCTTTAAATGCGACCTAACAACAAATTATTGTTACAGCTTTGACAAATACAATTTTAGGAACAATGAAAACATGTGTGGTACGAAGTTTACATATTTCCACACAAACAAGTTTGAAACCCACGAAAAAAAAAAATTGACGAGTCGCCATTTTGTTGATGCAAAATTGATGTGTCTAGAGCGTATTCAGGTAGAAACTGATGAAGATAAAAGTGTTTAGATCCTATAAGAAAGGAGGGGCGGCATGTGTGCGTGTGACAGTTTCGTGATAAACGTGTTCAGTTTAAACAAGTAGGGTACGGCGCCGACCGCATTTAGACTGACCCGCTATAGAGACAAGTCGAAGAAGTTGCCGTCCATGTTTGGCGCACTGCCTGTAATAATTCACACTTTGAGGTACAGGGCTCATTAGAGAATCTGGCTGTAAGGTAGACAACAGGGAAAGATTTCTGTCTTCTTCCTTAGCCCCAGACCGGCACTGCGGAGATTTTCGGTCTAGTGGTTGCCATTTATGTTTCGTATTTTGGAAGGCACGGGTTTGATTCTCTTTGCGGGTGCAGGCTTCTCGACTGAGGTTTGCAGTGTTTTACCTCAGTTATGCCAGACAAACTTTGAGGCAGAATCTTGAACTAGGCCATCGCTGCTTATTCCCATGGACTTTCCAGTTTATAATTCATAATCATTTACCTTTCGCCGTTACACATCTATTTTTGCTGAAAAAGAGTCTTTAAATAATCCAGAAATTCAATTGATTTTTTGCGCACTGCATGTGACAAGTTAAATCTATTTTAAACACGTAAACATTACTTTCCGACCATTCGGCTTAATAATATCCTCCAGTCGACATCTTAAAATCTAAACTTTGCTTTGAACCAAAATTACTGTATTCTTTAATGTCTATTGTGTTTAGTTATCCTGGCAGCAGCATTAATTTCATTTACATGTCGTTAAGCTCCTCGATTTGCAATTTTATCAAGTTTTCGTCGCATTAAAAATCGGGCTCCTGCATTCGTAACCATTCACAAACAATTCTTATTTCTTCATTTTAGTGGAATGGGCGATATTCCAACTGTCACTTCACCAGCTTAAACAATAGGGTGGGTGGGCCAGAAGTCCTCAGTGAAATGAGTGCAACGAAACTGTGTCTGACGTGCACTCTATGAGGTTCAGTGGCCATGCTGAAGGATCACACCTCGCGACAGGTCATGTGTTTGGGCCGTGAAAGCAACAACGGGCGGGTAGCCGAGTCCAAAGCAATGAGAAAAAGGGAACGGCTCTTCCTGAGTAGTTACGAAGGCAACAGCCCCTTTTGTACCGGGACAGAATTTTTAAACTAGTGCCAAGTTGGGATAAATGCATGAGTGTGTTCTGAGACGGTACTGAAAAGGTAATGACATTTCCATGGAATAAATGATATACGATATAGACGAAAGGCCTTATTTTTAATTTTTTTGGCCCAGGGAAGCTGATTTATTGGACATAAAACTCATGGGTTCTGATGAAAGAATTCCTCTTCGTCAGAAAAATGGCTGTCTCCAAGAGAAACGGTCATCGGTGTTGTGTATCTGCAGGTAGATCCTGATGGCAAACTGGACGTTATGGTGTGGTTTCACGGGGGAGGCTTTGTATCAGGGGCAGGGTCATTCTATGGACCAGAGCATCTGCTTGATGAGGATATAGTGCTGGTGACTGTCAACTACAGGCTCGGACCCATTGGTAAGTTTGCCTGTACCAGTCTGGTCAGCATCTGAATAGAGTATGGCACGTGTGAAACAACTCTTGTGTGGGCTTGCATAAAATTGGGAATTCGCCTCCATTCAATGCCATGGTCAGAATGCTTAAATCTTTGTGTCCACAATACTGCATGGCTTCATGGTGATATTTAAACACAAGAACAAGTTTACAACCCATGTCTCACTACCTCCTAGTTTCTGTAGGTTCTCCTGTTTACTTATTATGTCAGATATGAATGCTCACAAATGACAATGACAATGACAGTGACAATGACAGTAAATGACAAGTTCTCTTTTCAAACACTTCCCGTGCCAGTATTGTCAGGGAAATGATAAACAAATCCAGGTGGCTGCTTCAGTATTGTGTTTATTCAAATTCGTAATTAGATATATTTATAGCTTCCTTACTAGTGTTCCTTTTTCCACAGATGCTAGAGCAGATAGTCTCCAAATGTTTCTCCCCACTTTGCTTGTAAAGTTGATATGAAATATTGCAGGACAATTTTCTGTTTAAGCTGTTTCAACGTGCGTGTGTTGCGTTACTTAAACACCAAAGAAACGTAGGATACAACTGACATTCTCGGATGACAACATTTCTGCCTCTGTCCTTCGAAGTAGACCTCAATCTTACGTTGCTTAAGGCATAGTGTTTATATGATTTTTCTTGTTTCAAGACATTACAATATTATGAAATAAATCTAAATAACATTATTTCTAGAAACTGGAGTGCCTGTGCACAAATAACCTTAAAACATACCTGTAGTAAGTAAATGATATACAATGAAGTTGAGTGGGGAGGAAACTAAAGAGATTGGTAGCAGTTGAATAAATATGGTTAAATACAAACATTTGTAATGAGAACTGTATACTCTCCATGAAAATTAAACACATAAATCATTCTTGTGGCAGCATTGCCTCTGGATTCTGGCTGGCATTGCTCGATTTTTATGCATTAGATGCCTTGAGTGACTTCATGAATTAGAACACATTTTGCAAAATTTGAAATTATACCAGGCTTGGACTACAGCTGATTTCACATTACTGTCAAAGTCAAGTTACACCCTTTCTCAATCACAGTGTTAATGCATATCCAGTTTATCAGAAAGGAATTAAATTTTCACTAAATTGTGTCGGGATTGAATCGTTTCCGCTATAAATCTTTGTTCCACCTTATGAAGTCACCACTCTTATGCATCTAGAAGGCAGTCTGCCTGTATTCATTACTTGCAATATATTTTGTCGTATGGAGGTTAGCCACCCTGCTTCACATACAGAAAAGTTGCAGTTTAAACTCAGTTAGAGAATGATGAACCTGATTATTCATTTGTTTTGTTCCTGAATTCTCCCATGTACATGATTCCATAATACTTTAAAATAGGATAAGCTGTTTTGCTCATATCTTTCTAACCTCACAATCTGTGACATACCACTTAGTTCCCATTTAAAACAGACTAGAAATAAATACAGACTAAACAAATTTGTTATTTGCAGGTTTTCTGAGCACTGGAGATGCTGCAGCACCAGGTAATTTTGGGCTAAAAGACCAAGTGGCAGCACTACGTTGGGTACATGACAATATTGAGGTTTTTGGGGGAAATTCAGAGAGTGTAACCCTGTTTGGAGAGAGTGCAGGAGGAAGCAGTGTTCACTACCACATGCTGTCTCCCCTCAGCAGGGGTGAGTACGTGACATTTGAGAGAAACACATTAAATTAAACTAAGAAACGCACACCATATTTTGTTCCAAAACAGACATACTTCAGCTATGACCAGCTGATAGGTCATACCTTCATCCTGAACAGATCTGCCTTTGTGCAACACTTTATGATCATATAGCACACTAATGTTGGCATCAGTTCTCCATATGTCTCAAAATATCAGATATTTATTGATACAGAAATTAATTTCAGGCTTCAGTATAATTATACTTCATGTGTATTAAAAAAATACATATGCCAAAATGCTAAAACTTCATGTCATGGAATACGATGTGAAAGATATACTTTCATATATGCAGAACTACTACAATACTTCTCACATATGTAACTTTTTAAGATCACCCCAAGTAGGTTAAATTAACACATGTGCTATTAGTTTGCAGTTTGCCTGAAGTGCATGTATGTTACAGAATTTAAAGCAGATCTGACTTCCCCAAATGCTAGTTATTTCTGCCTGAAGTTGTTACAGATCTGCTACATTCATTAAACATTATTATAAGCCTCATACATATTTTTATGTGTATCATGTGTGTCTCTAACAGGCATGTTAATTGTGCAGCATGTGTCTTTTTGACGGGCTAGTTAGTTATTTTTGTATCAAGTGTGCTTTTGACAGGTGGGAGAAACCATACAGTCGTTGGCACCATTAAGACACCTTCCTTCATTCTTTGATCACTGTACACACCGCTGTGACATTATGACTTATTCTGACCATGGAATTAAATTAAGGAGAGTTCAAGGATTATAAGAATATATTTTTGAAATTTTCTCTAACAGTTGTTTAATTAAAAGAGATTATTAAAACACCTAAAAACACAGTCGTTGGCACTCACATGCATAGTTATTGTCACCAAGGTGCACAGTTATTGGCACTCACTAGAATAACATAATTTAAGGATGTTATGGTTATTCAGAATCATCCAGAGCCATGGCAGAGGGACTATATGCATACTGAAATAATGTGACAGACATAAGAATTTTCTTCTTCTTCAGGTATGTGCATTTTATTATGATTTGGAACACATTTCTTATAGAAAAGTTTGTTGCATAACGAACATGCTAGGTACGTCAGTTTTAACGCTCTTATTGCAGTTAAAACACGTTCCCCTTTTATCATTAGTTTTTTCAAGACCAGATTTACCTGCTGCGATTTTTAGGTTTTTTCTTTCCTCTTTCCTTCTTTCTTTCCGGTTTAGCAAGCTCGTCTTTGTTCTTATTTTCTTTCTCTTGGAATAAAATTTTCCATGCTCAAAATGTTATTACAAATGGCATCCTGTGTGTAATTCTCTTAAACGTTCTTTCGGTGTGTTTGGCCATTGCAAAACTTCTTGGAGGAGAGAAATGTGTTTATTGTTAAGCCTGATTTCAGATCTGGTATGTATGACATTTTTTGTGTAAGAATTTTCATCCACAGTACTTGCACTGATCTCTGCCACATCAAGCTCAAAGGTTTCATTGTTTATTTCTCTTTGTTCCTGATCTGTATTTCTTGATTGTGTATTATCACATAGGTTGCTACCTGGAAATTCTGGCTCTTCTGATGATGTTTCTTCTAATGCATCCATCAGTCCCTTGAGTGCAGATCCTGCCTCATTTTTTCCTTCTCTTATCTTGAGTTCTGTTATAAGTTGACTTGTAACAAGTTCTTTAAACATTTTGTATGTTGTGTTTCTGCAATGGCTTCTAGATGGTGCACTTCTGGTTAGTTTTTTCCCCAAGACA
The DNA here is from genome assembly GCA_013340265.1 of Coptotermes formosanus. Classification (NCBI taxonomy): domain Eukaryota; kingdom Metazoa; phylum Arthropoda; class Insecta; order Blattodea; family Rhinotermitidae; genus Coptotermes; species Coptotermes formosanus. The sequence goes on along the minus strand of BLKM01000501.1, from coordinate 481,764 downwards.
TTTTGAGAAGTCTGTGTCTTCTGGATCCCATTAAAAGCCACAGCCTCAAAAACCCAGTATAGCTGAGCAATCCACAGAATATTTCCTCAGAGCTCCATCCAGGACAGGAGTGAACCATTCCTTATTTAATATTTTGTCAGAATTTTTCCTATGCCTATCTGGGACTGATGTTTTCCAACCCAGTTTCAGTGGTCTGAAAGTTGCAACATCCAGGTGTTGGAGGAGTCTTGTGTCTTTTGGGTGGACAGAGAGCAAGGTTATGCCCAAATCAGAGCACAGTTCACTCAGTTGATATGTTAGATGGATGCAGTGTTCATCAACAGGAAGGTTAGCAGGGAGACTGATGTTATGTTTTCCAAGATGTGAAGTGAAAACATTTCCAGTATATTCACGAAAGACTTCTGCTGTCATCCATCCAGCAGGGCTGTGTCCTACCCCCCAGTCATTAGGAACTCTCTTTGTGATTTCAAGTAGTATTCTTTTGTATGGATATATCAGCATGGCTGGGCACATCATTCCAGAAGCAGAGAAGGCAAACATATCTGCTCCCGACAGTTTTGCAAGGCCTCTATCAATTTCATAAGCATTTTTGTCCCCTTTGCATTTTAAAACTTTTCCAGCTTTTGGGCAAAAGTGGAAACTTAGTTTATCACCGTTGAAAATTCTTGTTGGGTCCTGAAGAATGTCCAAAGATTGTACTTTTTTGCTGCCAATTTTTTGGCCATACCCGCTTGAATCTCTTTTAAAGCTACCTCTAAATCTGCAGGTTTGTAAACACATTTTTTCCCATATCAGTTTTCCCTTCTTTCTTCCTACTTCTCCTAGATTTAATCCTATTCATGGTGGAGGGGGGGATGGGGAACTGTCATCAGGCAACATTTTTGGCACTGCCAATAACTATAGAATTGACAGTAGTTGGCACACCTCATAGTGCTTTGGCACCCCATGCCAACTACTGTTAAATTTCATTCTAGGCACATGAGAATTAAACTGGTGAGTGGGTGATCAATCAGGTAAATGTAAAGGTAAAAAACATATCTTCAGAACATATGGCAGTTTTATGTAGTTATTGGCATAGGGTGCCAAAGACTAAAATTTTGTATTTCTTTTATTACAGTTGTTGGCACCCTGCCATTTTCTGACAATAATGCTTAACACATCCAAATTTACATCAGATCATACACAGCAACTCTTCAGGAAAAATACTTATAAGTTTCATAAAACTGCCATGTACCATACAAAACAAAATCCAGAAAATATAAAGTGAATTACTTAACCCTTCCGTGAAGAAATTGCCTTTCTCTGCTCATGCTGTTAACAGCGTCTCGGATCAAGCGGCCATGACACAAAACAAAAAACTTCTGGCTGGTAACTCAGGTACCACATGAAAGACCAAACATCCGTGAATCCAAATACTCGTATTATTCAGAAAGGGCGCCATTGTGGCTGAAATCCTTATTACAGAGCAAAATAATGAAAAATGCCAATAGCTGTCACAGTGCCAACCACTCTATTGTTTTGTCTATGTTGTGCAATACGTGTGTTGTTGACAGGCTTGTAAGTTTTGTATCATGTGTGTCTTTAACAGGCATGTCAGTTTTGTAGCATGTGTGTTGTTAGGAGATATGTTAGTTGTGTAGCATGCGTATTGTCAACAGGCATGTTAGTTTTGTAGCGTATGTGTTGTTAACAGGCATGTTAGCTGCGTAGCATGTGTACTGTTAACAGGCATGTTATTTGTAAAATGTGTGCTGCTGACAGGCTTGTTTCATCGTGGTATTTCCCAGAGTGGCACTGCACTCTGCACATGGGCTCTTGCAGCGAATGGATCCTCAGAGCAACAAGCTAAGAAATTAGCCACCCTTCTGGATTGCCCCACCAAACCAAACACAGACCTGGTGGAGTGTCTCAGAACTAAGGACGCTGCAGACATCATAGCCACAGACAAACAATTCATGGTAGGCCTATATGATGTACTAGGCATCATGCGAATTGCTTATACATCGAATACATCTTGCTTTGTACTTTAATCTTTATTTTGTTGACAACAAAAACGAATTTCCATGTTCTGTCCATGATTCTTAGAAGAATATAAGATTTTTGGCTGTAAGTATGATTTCTATAATCTTCAATAAAAATTTTACCCATTGTAATAATTTAGCAATAAAACAGTCTTACGGTGTTGCCGATTTTCATGATAATTTTTATACTCATCTGTCTATCTTGTTGTTAATATTGTTATTTTAGTTTTTATGTCTTCATCTTCCTTGCATGTTCCCATCATTTTATTCGATGAATTTTAAATACTGAAACATTATGGTTGCTGCTTCTTCATGTACAGTATTCATGCAAGTTAAAATTACCTATGAAGAAGCCCAGCTTTTGGATGTAAGCATGTCTTCTCTAATGCTAGATGGATATTATTTCAGGAATGGCATGTGGATCCACTGATTCCATTCAAACCTGTAACAGAACCTGCAGGTATGCAGGATGTATTCTTGCATGCTGAGCCCATGCAGCTATTGCAGCAAAGCCCTCACCCTATCCCATGGCTGACAGGGATCAATTCTGGAGATGGGGCATTAAAGGCAGCGCGTTAGTATACACTTACCTCATGAATACCTGTAATCTGCTAACCAACTACAAGAAAAGGAGAAATACTGTGTGACACTTAACATTCATATTTGACTTTTCAGAAATTTAATTCCAATATAAGAAAACAGTTAACCTCACACCTGAAATGCTGACACACAACCCATTTTTCAGAAAATATTATGTACAAATTTGCAGCACAGTGTGCAGAAGAAAGAAGTTTGTAATTTTAGAAATCAATATTTATTGCTGTAGTAAAATAATATATTCCGGTTTTCATAACTGCAATTCCTTTCAGCTCATTGTTTATTCCATTTACACCTAACACATGAGAAGTCAGGGGGCCGCGGTGGCGCAGTTGGTTGAGGCACTGCGCTACAAACCGGCAGGTCGCGGGTTCGATTCCTGATGGTGTCAGTGGATTTTTTCATTGGCATAATCCTGTCGGTCGCACTATGGCCCTGGGGTCTACTCAGCCTCTAACAGAAATGAGTACCAGGAATATTTCCTGGGGGGTAAACGCGGCCGGTGCGTAGGGCTGACAACCTTACCACCTTCAAGTGCCGATTGTCTAGAAATCTGGGAGCCTCGACCTCCTGGAACCCTAAGGGCCTGTCCAGGCCTGTAATGGGATTGCTTTACCTTTTTTTTTACATGAGAAGTCATATTTTGGTTACCATTCACGAAGCAGATTCTAACTGCTGCTATAATTTTGTGCAACAAAATCCCGCAAAGTTACCACATAGTCTTTGAACATATAGGCACCTAACAGAACTATATATGCTGTGGGGAGAGCTAATGAAGCTAGGGCATGCACGTCTGTAAAATAAGAATATGCTGTATTTGCACATCTTTGTAATTCAGTTCACCAGACTTACTCTACAGCTATTACACATCATTGCTGAAGTGTTTCCTACTTCAGATACAAGTAAAGCCTTGCCTGCAAAGGAATTCATCTCTAGCAAAATATATTCACTAAATGAGCCCATATACATTTCTTCATTCAGGTATGACAGTATGGTATGCTTAATTCATTAAGTTCTTTAAGTTAGATGGATAATTAGACTCAGTTAAACATCAGTCTTTTTGCACAATTCCATCTCTTTGTTTTTCATGAAACAGAGATTTATAAGAGGTTATGCATTGATGTGAATGATAAAATATTTTTAATTTCATCCACTAGCAAGTTACCATATTTTGAGTTTCATTATACATTGTGAAGGCTTTATTCTACAAACAGCATCATATTATTGAGCACAAACACAAAGTTTTTAAACCCATAAAGAACACAACACTTCTGTTTGTACAACATTCCATATCTGACCCCTCATCTGATACCCTGTCTCTCTTTTCAGTATCTCTTCCATTGCTAGAGTGTCCACCACATCACATTCCACATTCCGTGACATGCCTTTCATACATATGTGCAGTCACCAAACCGAATTTGTTAATACCAAACCATCAACAACTTCGCTTTTACAGGTATCGCACCATTCCTGCTACATAATCTGTTCATTTGTCCCATGCTGTCATCCTGGTGACTTTGTAATCTGCACCATCAACTGTCAATCCCCAGATATACCATGGCAGTGACACCCAGCTAACATTTGTGTATTTTTACTTTCATTCTGTTAAGCATTTCTTCCAATTCTGTAACCCATTTTACATATTTGTACCATAAAAAGTTTACTGAATGTAAAGTAAAATTCATATTATTTAGGAGGCCCAAAATTCTTGGGCTTCGTTCTATTAAATTCTTTACATATTTTTTTAGGTGCATTTTATTTTATCTATCAGGGTTGTGTGTGTGTCTGCTATATTGGGGTTTCAGTATAATTGGAAAGAAATGTCAGTTGATGTTTGTTATGGCTGCACATTTCAGCAATATATGAGAAAGCAGAATTAGTAGCTGAGCTGAATGCTGAGTTTGAGCGTGTGGCTCCCATCACTATGTTCTATGGGGAAGTAACTGCTCCAAATGTAGCAGCTGAGATTAGTCAGCGTATCAGAGCTTTTTACTTCAAGGAGCAGCCCATTGGAAATGAAACCCTGCATAAAGTAGTGGATGTAAGTTTTTGGTAACTCCACACTTTTTCTCACCATATGATAATTACTGTACCTAAATAGTCATCATAAAGATTACTTTGATTTTGTTAAGCTAATATATTTTGTAAGCGCCAATTTACTCCATTTAGTGCTGAGGTCAAGAATGAGTGGAGGTACAATTCCACTTCTCCTGTATATCTTCATGGCATGCACAGGCATAACTTTGCCTTTTTTATGGACAATGAGTAGGAATACTGCAGTAATTCACTGCATATATTTGGATGTAAAGACACTTTGCAGTGCTGGTAGCTGGGTGGTATGAACGAACTCTTTTAGTGCTAATCTGCAGGCCTCTGTCACCACATTTTCTATTTCAGATGTACACAGACAGCTTTTTCCTACGGGCAGCAGATGAGGCTGTGCGCATTCAGCTATCTAGGAACTTACTGGCGGGCCATGATGCTTCAATATACTACTACTACTTTGCATATCGAGGGCCTCATAGCTTTAGTGAGCTCTTTGGAGACCCCACAAGAGATTTTGGTGAGTTGCAAAAGAAATATTGTTTCTGTACAACTGATTTTATCACATAATTCATGCAATTACACAATTCATGTACTCTTACTTCTTGTTGGGAAGTTAAGCAACTAAATATCCAAATATTTCATGCTTCCATTCTTAAGTGTCAAAGGCATCATCGACAAAGGGTGTAATATTTAAAGTGTGAAAGATGTGGCAGTATGCTTGATATCCAAGGCAGAAAGGAGTAGCAAGGGGCAGATTTATTTTATGTTGCTTGGCAGGAACAGTCCTTTGTTTTAGCTGTGTCAAGCTAAGGATAAGACACTGTACCATTTTGTTGGATGGTAGTTGTAGCACAAAAGAAAGTAACAAATACATGAAGAATCTAAATAAGAAACCTACACCACATTTTGATGTGTGCATTCCTATGTAAGTTCTGCCTGGTGTTGTAAAGAAAATATTTTATGGGTTTGTTCAAGATGACTTTTATCTTATGTGACAGAGCATTTTCATAAATTCTAAAATGACCACACAGAATAGTTTTTATCAAAAGATTTGGAACATAACTACGATGTGAAGTATGTACTTAATTTTTGCAATAGAACTAAGAAAAGAAATGGCAGAAAAAAATAATTTTTTTTACAGTATTGAAATTTCTGTCTTTATGAGTACCTACTCACAAATGCAGAAAACATATTTTTCAACACCTGTGTAACATGACAAATTATGAGAGAGATGACTTTGTGACCGAATTATGACATGCAATGAAGGTGCTTTTTTTTTTGGTCTAATCCACTTGTTGACAACTATGACAGGTGTGTGTCATGCTGATGAGCTCATCTACCTCTTCCCTTCTGCAAGGATCTTTGGTAACTTCACTGCTACACTGGAGGAAGAACAGATGGCTGATTGTCTCATTCACATGTGGACCAATTTTGCACGCACAGGGTGAGGGTCACCATACAGTTTTTTCTCTTTTTAGTATTGTATTTAACCCTGACACTGTCAATCGTTCAGGTTGTACGGCGTCAATAGCAGATGAACAAAATGTGAGTATGGAGCATTGCTGGAATGATACTGATACAGAAAAACCGAAATGCTCAGAGAAGGAATAAAATGTGGATGGAATATGGACCATATAAAATTCAGAGAAGGGTCTGTGTCCATGCCACTTTGTCAACCAAAAATCCCACATATACTGTGTTTGGATTAGCACATTTAATATTAATGTCATTACTGATGACATCTGCAAAATGTAGATTTCAGCTTACATCCTTCTGCGACATTTCTGTTTCCATCCATATGACAAGGGAAATGAAATAATTTCTGTTAATTTTGTGCTTCACTAAAACTGAAACAAACTGTTATTCACTGTACACATAAAAAATAGAGATGTAATATGTATGAGTATAGCTGAAGATGCCCTTAATGGTTATTGTTGTTATACAGAAACCCTTATATGGAACCTTTACAATTTCAAATAAGTACACAATCTCAGTGGGTTCACATACTATTACACAGTTTCTTTCATATGGTAAAGCACATCAGGTAGTTTATTTACTACTACTACTACCACCACCACCACCACCACTCCTACTACTACTACTACTACTACTACTACTACTTCTACTACTTCTACTTCTACTTCTACTAATTACAGCAAAACAGAGAACATCAGTACCTCAGGAGACAGCTCAGTGTTTGTGTGGCTCATTGGTATGAGATCAGACTATCAGATGCACATAATTTTCAGGCAAAATTCGAAATGATTGCTGGAACAACATCAGTGACCTGCTGAATCTCCTCTATTGTGATTGCCTTCCATTGGCACATAGAGTTCTTCCAATTTCTCCCCCAGAACAAGAAGTCTAGTAAGATTATTCTGGGAGAACAGAGGCCTTGGAATTGGACCTCTGCTACCATTCCAGAGACCTGGAAATTTTACATTACAGTAATTGTGAATCTCCTAAACCCAGTGTTGTGGAGCACTGTCACGCTGGAACATCACTTGACTGAGGTTAGGCAACAGAGCAATAACATGATCTTGCATAATCTGTAGGTAAGTAGTTTCATTTGTGGCCGGCTTATTGAAGAAAAATGGTCTCACCACATCGCCATGCATGAGTCTGCAACTCACAGTTATCTTCAGGCTGTCACATTCAATCTTAAATAACATTTGTCTTTTAAGAGTCATTGTGGCAATTGACTTTCCCTGACACATGAAAAGTAGCATAATCTGTAAACACTACATGTTTTAGGAATTCATTGTTTTCAACAAGCCATTCCAAAATGTCCATGGCAAATGCATTGCAATTAATTGGCCTCATAATCTGCACAGTTTGAAGGTGGAGTGCTTGCAATGCATGCAATCTGCAGGTAATGTTTAGCATCTTTAGCACTGTTGAGTATGGTATTTGCAATTCACAGCTGCACCTGTGTACAAATTTTCACAGACTAAACACAAATGATTCTGTGATTCATTGCACATCCTCGACACTTGTGCTCACATGCACAGATCCTGTCTGCCGAAGGACACTTCCAGGCTCTTTGAACATCTTATATCACTCACATATCAATGGTGTACTTGGTGACGTCCTTCAGTATTTTGTCTGAAAATTATGTTGCTTCTCAGTGTACCATTTGTTCTTAATGAACCATACCACAAACTGAGATCTCTGCAGGGGTGTTGACTTTGTAAGGTTTGCTGTAATACTTGTAAATAAAGACATTAAATAAGTTGAAATATACAAATAAAATAAAAAATGAGAAATAAAAATAAACTTCCTGAGTTTCCTTATATATGCCAAAAATTGTTATGTACAGTACGTGACCTCATTTGGAAGGTGTATATATTAAAAATTGTAAAGTTTTCATGTAGTTACTGTATAAAAAATTGAAAAGCTGTAGAAGGAAATGCAATGAAGGCTCCAAACCTCACCACTAGGACCTAGAATGGCAGGTAGCATAGCTATCTACCATTAGGTGTCACAGTATCACAATTGTCTGAGTCACTTCATTGAATTTTGCAGCCATAACCCTCTGCAGTGCTTCTGAATGGATGTTGACAGTTTTGTGTGTGTGTGTCTGTGTGTGTATGTGTTTGTGTATTTCCGTGCACACAATCCACAACTACTATTTTGAAATGGATAACAACAACCAATAACAAAGGTATGTAAGCACATATTTCATTATTTTCTCAGCCCATGAACTTCTGAATACATTGTCATACGTCACAGGAGGGTCCACAACTTGTGAACGGAGTGTTTGCCTGTAAGAGAGAAGAAGTAAGAGAAGGATGGCGGAAACCACAACATAATTTGTTGTCTTTATCAAATACTAGCATGATCAAATAAATGAAATTTGGATGGGTATGAGATGTAGCATGTCTACTGCACAGAAGAAAGTCACACAAAATTTTTCAGCAAACCTGAATGGGAGAGACCACCTTGAAGATCTAAGCAAGATGGGGGATAATAGTAACATGATCTTAAAACTTGAGGTTTGAATGGGATTCATGTGGCTTAGGTTAGAATCCAGCGATTCTTTCTTGTGAACACAGCACTATACTTCTGGGTCAAAGAGAAACTTAGTATGCCTAGTGTTTTAAGTGCTTTCCTCTGACTAGACAGTTTATCGAAATATATGAAGAAAATTATGGACTCTGATAATTTGGTCAACATAATACTAGGGGTATCCTGCAGAATTCTGTAGTTAACAGAGAAAAACAGGATGGCTGAAAGTCACGAAAGATGCCTATGATGTAAGAGGACATTTGTACCAATATTCAAGCTTATAATTCAGTAACAACAGAGAAAAACGTTACATATACTAGGGTCACATTTACAAAAAATGGTAAATGCTTTTAAAATATTGTGTATATGTTTACACAATTTTTGAAGCCCATTATGTACATATATATGCCAAGGAATTTATACAGTGTAGCACATGTAACTGAATGGATTGAGGTTTGTCAAATTTAAAATATAAATTTTTAGGCTGCTTAAATTTCATTGCAGTCTATTTAGAGACACGGAACTGTAACTTAAAGAAATGAAAGTACATGTTGGAAGAAATATACAAATAATCGAAAGTCTGAAATATTTTTTATTACAAATGTTTCCTTCTAACTGTGTGTCACATCTTCTGGCGATTGACTTACGAAGTTTTGTCTTAGAACCGAATTTAAATTATCAGTTTCAAGCTTCAATTTTTGCAATAAATCAATAAGAGCTAGGTGTTTCCATACTACTTTTTTATTCGCAATTCATAACCATATTTCATACCTAAACTTCATGTAAAGGTTTCTGCTCCAAGTACTGAAGTGGGAGAAGTAAACCCTTTGATGACACCTACATAGACACTAAAGTAAGGCAGGGAAGAGTACTTTCTTATCATTGCCAGAGGTCAACAGGCAGATGCCTAATGTGGTCTGAAAGCTTACTGAATGAGGACATGTCACATTTCAGGAGTCCAACACCACCAGATTCAAAGAAGGACGTGGTGTCTGTTACATGGCAGCCAGTGACTTCCACAGATGATCTTCAATACCTGCACATAGAATCACCTAGTAACATTTATATGAGCAGTGGCCTGCTTAAGGATCGTGCCAGTTTCTGGTCTTCACTGCCTCTTGGTTCCAGTAGAACCACACATAGAGTATTGAGGGATGAAATGTAGTGGACCATTTCAGATATTAATTTCCTGAAAACATGTGTCAAACCATTAATCATTTAACCACTTCCTGAGCAGAACACACTAGTGTTTTATGCCAATAATTTTACAATTTCTAACAAAAATGATTAAGGCTAAAATCTAAATTTTGAAATATCTTTTTATCTGGCCTGTATGATTAAGAATTTGCAGGCACAAATAAGATATCAAAAGTGTGCTGTTTCTGCTTATTTTTGCCATGTGTATTTCAGTGTGTATACCAGGGATAATAATTGTTATGGTGGTAAGGACATTGTTCTAACTTATTTATACCTGTATACAAAGTGACTGGGATGTCTGAAATCAAAGGGACAATTTACTGTGCTCTAAATGTCTCATCAAGCCATCAAAAAACTTAGAGTGCACAGTATATTGTGGCAGGGCAACAACTTGTGTGAGCCATTTTGGTTCCCTCCTAGTTCATCAGGAACAACTCATTCACATTGTTAGTAAAACAATGTACCAATAGCATTTTTATTTCATAACCACTGGTTTCTGAGCTGTTTGTTTCCAGAGAACCAGCATGAATTCCCTTGTGACAAGTACTGAATTTGGTAACGAAGTCTTTTGCTTCTCTGCTTCATTTGCGTGAACACCTATTTATTTTATCAGACAACTTGACATATCTTGGTGAATTTTTGTTTTTCCATGTTATTGAGACACTGCTTTCACACCACACAATATATACAAACAGAAATTGTCCTTCTTTGGGAAAACATGAACAGCACTTCTCAAATTTCTGAGCTCGTATGCCTCACTGACTTCTTAGCTCTAAAATACACTTTTGTTACAGTAATTTCTGAAATTTCTTATCCATTTCCTCAATACATTTCTGAGATAGAGTGATATTTTGAATTCTTGCAAATGTAATCTTAAGATTATAATGTTCTGAGATGTAACACCATGCAGGTTGGTAGATAAGTACCAGAGTTGCAGGAGAACCCTTGTTCCTTAAATCATATAGCAGGTCTTCCCACTCTTCTACCATGAACAGGCAAGTACCAGTTTCCTCCAAAGCATTATTATGTGTCTACCAAACTATGTAGCGCCACATTTCCAGAACTCCATAATCTTTTAAGCAGTCCTTTGTGTAAGTGGATTACTTCCTGCATGATGTTCAATTAATCTGTTACCTTTTTGTGGCACCAGTTATTTTAGCACAAAATAGAATAATCTGTACATTTTTCAGACCCAAAGGTAATAAGTAGCAAAAACAAAACTTGTCATAAAAAATACCATAAAAATACCAAAAAGAGTTGTCATTGTTACTGGTTTCATGCTTTCCAGACATCTGGTTTGTGTGTGCTTATGTCTATGTATATATACTTGACCATTCATAAATACGAAGTTAAATTTGTATTGGTTTGTGCTGCCTGTTGTAAGGTACTTTTTGTTCCAGACTTTCTAGTGATTTGAACAGAACTACACTTTACAGGGAAAATACTCACTTGTCAACAAGTTCCCTCCCACAGTGTTGATGAGATTTGCGCTCTTTAGGGATATTATGCAGTGTCAAGTTGTAGTTCTTACCACTTGATACTGTGTAATATCCCAGAAAAGCACAGATTTCGCTGGTCAGCAAGATTACAGTGTCACCATCGTGTATAATGAAAGGCATCTAAAATGAAACTGTGAAAAATGAACAGCTGAAGTAAGAACCCATTTTCTAGCAATAACATAAAGGTATGTTTAGAGGTGAAGACACTGATTAACCCAAAACAAGATGGAGGTAAATATGTCATGAATGAATAAAATCAGTAGGTAACACAAGCCAGTAATGACCATTTAACTTTGTGCCTATGATGGCACTATCAGTTTTGAAAGGTGTGATATTTAATAATACTTACTAAGTTTATGAAAGCTGCTTTATTAATTCACTTAATGTTTATCATATAGCATGACAAATCACAAACCAGTATTTATGAAATATATACAACATTTTTCCCCCAGGTTCCTGTTGCATCCTTTGTCTCAGAACCATACATTTATATTATCCTCCTGAACATCTGTTCTGAAACACCCTGTCTTTCTCTGGATCAGGGAAGTAACCTGTTATAATGCGAGGGTTTATGACTTTGCAGAAACCTTAAACTCACATGTTTTAATTTGTTTGACCTACCTGTAACCAGGGTCAGTTCACTTTGTGTGTAACACTCCCAGTGGCACCCTGAAACTTCTGGTACCGTACTTTACATGACAATTGTTCCAATAATTCTAAGTTGCAGGATAGTCACTTGGCTTTTCCTTATTCTCAAGAATTGTGTGTGACAGCAGAACAAAATGACGGTTTCACAGCACATCAAGTTGACGTTTTTATGTATCTAGTAAGCAGATATTACAATGAATACATGGAGTTTTTATGGTTGTATTGTATTGTATTGTATTGTATTGTACTGTATTTGTTTACTTCATTCAAATAGTTCAACACAGGCTGATACAGCCACTGGATATAGAATGCGTCAAGGAAACACAAAATCTACTATATACATCATACCATATTTAACACGTAAATCAATTACAAGATAATAAAATAGGTACTGCAGATACAGTTATTTATAAAAAATGGTACAGTACTAAACTTTTATTCAATACAATAAAGTTTTGGTCCACATAGACATTAAGTCATTTAAAATAAATTTGAGTTTGTAAATACAAAACAATTCCAACAATTGAAACATTTTATAGTCTACTGAGTTGTAAATACAGTAGACCTTGAAAAGAATTGCGGTCCCTTATCATATTGTAATGTCATATACCTAGGACTGTAGAATTCCTCCAATATATAAAATGAATGTGCATTCAGGAATTTTCTTAGGACTTGTTTGAATTTTTTAGGATTTCCTATGATATTTTTTATTTCTAGTGGAAGATTGTTAAAGATTTTTATGCCTGAGTAGTGAACTCCTCATTAATAGTGAGTTAAGTTTGCCATCGGCTGATAGAGATTATTACTTTGTCTGTTAGGTATGCTTTGATTTCCAGAATTTACAATGAAAAGATCTCTATTATTTGCCACAAATAACATAAGAGAGAACATATACTGTGATTTTAGTGGTAAAATTTCTAATTCTTTAAATAAACTCCTGCAAGAGTCCCTATTCTTACATCCCGTTATAATTCTGGTTGCCTTCTTCTGTATTTTGAAAGTTTTCATACCAACAGAACAGTTCCCCCAAAAAATAATACCATAAGACATAACTGAGTGGAAAAGATAATACTAAATCATTATCAATGTTGAATGAGACATGTATGCCTTGTCAGATCTAAGAACATTGCAAGCAGAACTTAATTTATTTATAAGAAAGTCCGTATGATTTCTCCAAGATATGTATTTTCAATAGTTGAAACCAGAAATTTTGTATGAGAAACATTTGGAAAAGCTTTGTTGTCATACCCAATTTTCTCACAAGGAAACATGTTGGGTTTAGTTGTAAATTGGATAAATTGCGTTTTCTCAAACTTTAGAGGGCGCAAGTATGCCTTAAACCATTTATTAGCAATTTCAAAAACCTTACAGATGTTATTACAAAAATCTGTAAGACTGGAGTGCATGAATAGTATTCTGGTATCATCTGTGAATAATATGGGAACAGATTCGTTATTTATTACCTTTGGTAAATCATTCATATATATATAAAAAAATAATAGGGGTCCTAAGATGGAACCCTGTGGCACACCATGTTTAATTTCAGACCATTCTGAGAGTGTAGTGCTGTCATGCTTATTGCTTATTGATGCAGTTTGATATCTGTTATTAAGACAATTTTTGTAAAGAACTTCATCTATGCCAGTCATGCCATAAAATTCCGTTTTAGACAACAGTATATCATGGTTTACACAATCAAAAGCTTTTTCTTTATCACAGACAATACCCCCCACATTTACTTTGTTGTTCATAGCATTTAAGATTACACTTGTTAACTTATAAGTGGCATTTTCTGTTATCCGTTTTTATCTGAAAGCCTAACTTTCCATGCTTATAATATTTTTTTAGTTAAGTGTTCATCAAGTCTGATTCACATTACTTTTTCAAAAATTTTTGTAAATGATGTTATGAGTGATACTGGTCTATAATTAGACACTTCACGTATATTACCCTTTTTATATAGTGGTTTTATTATTGAGTATTTTAGTCTGTCTGGGAAAATGCCAGAAGAAAGAGATTTATTGCATATATAAATTAATGGTGAGCTTATAAAGGGGAAGCTTGCTTTATTATTTTTGTAGAGATTTCTTCATATGCCTGTGAGTTTTTTGATTTAAGGGTTTTCTAGAAACGTGTTGTGTTTTCTTAAGGGTGGATTGTTGAGGACTTCTCAGTTTGTCACCTGTTACTCCTCAGATGTTAATAAACAAAAATCTGGCTGCTGTGAAGTACAGAATTGAAATTTATCATCTCTTCACTAGACAAAAATGTGAACATGTAGGGCAGCTTTCTGGTAAGGCCTGCAGGAAAGTGATTTGTTGCTATTTTCTTTGTGTGAATTTGAATTGTGTGAAATTGCTGGTAGGTTTTAAATTCTTTCAACAGTTCTGTTGTCAGGTATCCATTCCTTGGCTATGTTATATGTTGTTTCCTTCCTGTATTATCACTGATCTTCATAAATCCTCTATTTCTGGCAGCATCAAGCAGGGCCATTGGGAGAGGGTATAGGCCCTGGTGAAACAATTCATTATGACCTGCCCTAGGAGGTTGCGTGCTTTATGAGTTACTGAAGGAGGGAGGGGTGTAATGAAGATACAGATGGCTCCTGCAATGGAAGCAGAAAAAAATATGGTCCAGTGACCACAGCATTGGATTTTTTGTGGAGGACCACAGATTAAATGNACAGATTTCTCCTGCAATGGAAGCTGAAGAAATATGGTCCAGTGACCAGGGCTTTGGATTTTATGTGGAAGACCACAGATTAAATGTACTGAACTGTGCAGAGTGAAGATAAGGATCACTGCTGTAGAGAAGAGCCTAGAGGTTGGAATCGCAGTGAAAGAACTGCGACCTCATATTGAGTGTGGGCTGTGTTCCAGTCACTGCAGAGTTCTCATCTTAAGATAGAAATATATGCAGAACACATAAGTAGGTGGAAGTATGTTGAGTGAAGTAGCATAATGGAATACTTTGGAATGGATACTGCGATGGGTTGCTGGTTGACATGAATGGAATACATCTATATTTGATGTTGATGCCTCTAGCCATGCGGTCAGGTCTGAGTTCATTGAACTATACTCAGAAACTGCAGGTGTTGAACTTGTTTCACTGGGGGGCAGGCAGGGATAACCAATACTGCACGATGTTCTGTGAGCCAAGGCTGTCTGTTAGGGTTACAGACTCGGTGAAATTTCTGATGTTTGGCACTGCCTACCTGTAGTCATGCCAACTACCGCTAAACTACATCATGCACTGAACAAACAAGCTGCAAAAATTACAACAGCACTACGTATCATCAAATGAGAAGCATAAACACTACTATCAAATCTACTGTGTGTTCTACATGATATGAGTCTCCCAGTCTGCATACAGTTTTGATCAGAAATTTCATTGAGAATATAGTTTTCATAGTAGGGTAACACCTAGGAATTAGTATGTGCAAATTTACATGTAATACTGCAATACCTGACAGCATGACTTTGGCATCTGTCCATGGACTTCCAGATCTACATTGGCACAGATACACTGATCCACCTTTAGTGACATTGTAGATTTCCCATATCTATGTGTCTTGAGGATCAACATAAGGTGGACTGACTGAAGAGTTGTGTACATAAAGAACCACTTTTTCTTGTGGTGCACAATATTAAAGACAGGTGATTTGAAGTAAAATGCAATAAACTGTGTTCACACCTGGAATATTCTGGTCAGGTGAAACTGGGCAGAAACCACTGTATATGTCAGCTTAGAACTGCTTGATGTGCAGTTCTGCAATACTTTAATTTGAGGTGGCACACTGAAGTGTGGGGTAGTTAGATGAAATGATAGTATTATAAGGAAATGTGAAAGAGGAATTTGAATTCCACATCTAAGCGTAAATGTTTAAGTGTGCATGAAGATCTGGTAGTGGGGATGAAATTTGTAACTAGCCTCTGTTTGTTCATTCAGGTAGTCACATTAGCCTTCCGCCCAAGGTGTAGCTATCCCGCAGCAATGAAATTCACAACACAATAAAATGCATGAAATAGAACACTCTTGGAAGAGAGGCCACAAAATATTATAGCATATTTTGTGGTAGTTGCAACTTGTGTACCACATCCTGGCACTTCTAGCTTCATGCCAGCTACAGGAGATGATAATGTAGGCAGACTGCAGATCAATTTTCCTGGTAAAGTAGGAATTTCTGTCATGTTATGTATTTATTACTGTTTTGAAATGAAGAATTTATTAGTTATTAAAATTCCTTTCAACTGAGGACCCTTAATACCCTGATTAAACATGTGTTTGAACACCGTGATGTAATATAATAAGAGTTATGCAGAAGGTCAGCAATGGGATTTATACTCATACGTATTGGGTGTGTAAAATGTGCATACAAATTTACTATCTCCAATAACAGTGTTTCCAACACATATCAATGTAATTACAAAAAATCTACGATTCACTACAGAGACAGTCACATTGCTCGTCATCAGTTACACACCCACAATTTTTCAGTGGGGTTGCTGACCACAATGCCGTATGTAATATTTTTATTTTAAAAATCATGTTTTTATCTAATATATTTTATTTTAAAAATCATGTTATTAAAAGCATGTTGTAAGTATCACTGTAACTTAACATTGAAACTGCAGTTATGTAGATACAAATATAACTGCATATTCCATGACTCACTGACATAATTTTAGTCACAAGTTCTAACCTTCATTTTGCTATTTCATCTAAGACATCCTAAGATTTTTATTTTATTTTTCACAGTTCTAATGTAGTAGCCATTGGCTGATTTCAGTGTCTTATTTGGTCTCAAGGGTAAATCTCGTACAAAACTTGATATCTTCATGTCTATAAATACTGTGTTTTTAAAATTTTGCTTTGTTTTAAGGGGGGCACCATCCAGGCAACCCCTTTTCACCCCTTGGGTTTGCCCATGCTTGTCATAGCCTCTGCTCGTAGTTAATCAACATAAAAGCTACCATTTTCACCCACACTACAATCAACACTAATCACACCAACTTCCCAAACCTGCATTGACATAACATCTATCAGAATACAGCACTGTTTCTAACCATTGTTGCTACTGCCACCACCACTGCCCCTGCCGCTGCCACCACCACCACCACCACCATCACCACCACCACCACAATATGAACAACATAACATAAACATTACAATTCCCATACACTTCATACCAGAAATCTCATTAAGTAGGAAGAAGAGAAGGAATTCTGTACAGTTTGACTTATGTGGCCTTCAGGGCAGAAACTTTTGTTTCAGAGTTGGTAGCTGATTCAAGGCTAGACAGATGGCTGAAGCAAGCCAAGCGATCACCTGGGATGGCACATGCTTTGTCTTTTCTTTGTTCTGTATCTCCTGTATTATTCATATTGTGACCATTAATGGCAGTAATATGAGTGTGTCATGCAACAACATGAAACTGTTTTAAGATGTATTATAACTGTAGTTGCAGTCACAATGTCTAGAAGTCTCATGTTTTTACTTGTGAAGTTCCAGTGAACTTTGCAGCTAACATACGCAGAATTTCTTGCGGCTTGGTGAGGCATCTCAGCTTGCGCTGATATTTTATGAAGTGCATCTTTGTTTATAACTTAATGAGAAATTCGATGTTTCAGGATGAATTAAGAACTACAAAAGTGCTGAAGGAAGTGGCAAATATTTATATCAAACTGTCTGCCTGCAGGAACCAAGAAAACTCACTTGCTCTACTTCTTGTGAAGACTTTGCCAGCCATCTCTATCACATGAAGCAGGCAGGGTAACCACCACACCACAACAGAATGAAAAACAAGTACAGCAGTAGCTATAACACAGGGATGCAAGGGGTTTTGCTGAATGTGTGACTTGGTAATTGCACCTCTGGCATCAAATTCTTACAGAAAATGCATGTGTGTGATTATTGTGCCTGTACTTCTAACCATAACGTTATATGAAGTATATATTTATTATTTTATGTGTGTGAGATGGGGTAGCCAATTTCATGTAGTGAATAGGCTATGGGCTGCATAATGGAGGAATCAGGACTGAATTTCTGGCAGCTTCTGCAGAGAATTCGGGACATTCTTTATTAAGCAAAAAAAGAAAATACACTTATGTGGAGGCTGTCCATCTGTCTGTCCATGAGCTAGTATCAGTGGCTAAACTGTCTGAGAGGCTTTCATCAAATTCTATATAGGAGTCCTTTACAAAAGGTTGTTGAGCAAATATAGTTTCTTAAAATGAACTTCTACCTGGACTTTCCATATTTGTTGACTGATTTTGATGAAATTCAGAATTTAAGGTAGCCATAGTGTTGTTTACTAATTTGGGCTTCATCAAAATGGGTGCAGGGAAAGCCATGCTCTACTTAAGGGCATATATGAAGTACTGCTGTGTTTTATAGTTTCTTTAGATTTGGCTAAGATTTGGAACAGGAGATGTCCAGAACACTTATTTGGGTGATTTTGAGTTCCATGAAGATTTACGCAGTGGAAGCCATACTTTCCTAAGGGCATAAGTCAATTTCGACCTGTAATTTCCACTTGTATGGTCCAACTTTAAGTTCAGTATAAGATATGTGCATGTAATGTAGTTGAACATTTTTGAGTTTTGTGAAAATTGGCACTGGATGACAGTACTTTTCTTCTGGGAATAAAGAATTAAGTTTAGGCTCCCCATGTACTGGGAAACCGTATGGGATTTTGAAAATAAAGCAAGCCTTGTTAAGATCCTGTGTGCTGCATCACGCAGTACACAATTTGCAGTTTTATTCCCCAGGTACTGAAACTGGTTTTGGGTGTCACCCATCCTTGTAGCTATGGGGTACAGGGTCTCTTTCCCAGAGGTAGAGTGGAAGGGTCTTGAAGCCAACCACCCGCCTCAGTCCAGCAGTGAGGTTAAATTTGCTCAGAGCTATACTTCTCTCCATCATGCATCTTCAAAACATGGTGCTTAAATAACGAGTAGATTTTATTTATATTTGCAAGTTTATGTAAGATGTAATAGGTGGCCGACTTAGAGAGCATAATTGACCAACAAAGTTAGAAACGTCTGTTTATGAACCCATTGACCTACAGGTTTTATTGCTGTTCAGTGTGTGTGTCTTGTGTGAACAAAATATTTGAATTTGAATTCAAATTTTTTAGTACACCTGTCATTTTAAGCTGTTAAACTTTACCTGTAAACATTGCATTTAGAGAGCAAAACTTTTGCTGTGAGTAGTTAAGTACCACGCAATGAAGATGTATGGTGAGTGGAGTTATAGCTCCACATATAACCTGGGTTCTAGGTGGAGGTAAGTGGATTACACCATGCCCTGGCTGCCTTGCCATCAGGGAAAGTGCCCATGTTACCCCATGAGTTGTAGGAGGCTGGGGGCACCCCACAGCATGTCTGGACACTGTGGAAGCACTGTATTGACTGAGCGATCCCCGTTCATAGGAACACTGAATTTAGTGGTTTTGTGGTATGTGCCCAAGTAGTTTACTACAGGCATATATTCCAGCACTTATTCCTACCTATGAACCCCTTCATGTTGGACTAAAACACTTGTCAGTTATTTCCTGTGCAAAACGCATTCATGTGTTATAGTTCTGTTCTTTGTGGATTTTTATTTTAATGCTTTGATACTGTTAAGGTGGCAGACTTATCACTTCACACTACAGACATCCACAAACATGGTCAAACATGGCAGTAAAAATTGTTATAACCACGTATAATATTTCGGTAATTTACGGTATATTCTGTGTCGTTACCGTCAACGTTTCTATACTTGTACGTTCCAGATGCAAGGAGCATGCGTTTTAACATGTTTAAGTCATACAGCTGAATGCGTATGTGGCGAAAAGTAATGTAAATTTAAGAAGGCGCCAAAAAGGAAAACTTGGCACTTCTACCTGCAGTTGTGATACGTACAATCCTCAGCAAAATACTATTATATATTAACTCAGTTTAACGCCTGCGTTTTCAGAATATGATACGTTATTTCAAAACCATTGTCATGACGAAATAAACAGCTTAAAATACGTTGAAAATACAGCTGCGATCACTGATAACTTTTGGCGCCGTGGGCATTCGAGCTGCTCGTCTGGCTGGAGACCGCCACTCGGTTCGCAAAGCATCATGGTCGACTGCTCCCCTCCCGTCCCTGTACCTTTACGTCAGCGGAGCAACAGTGATGGCATGGGTAATGTTTCTATTCGGGCAGTGACTGCAGGATAATGAGGAACTTTGTGAATTGTACTCATCACCAAATATAGTCCGGGTGATCAGATCGAGAAGAATGAGATGGACAGGGCGTGTAGCACGTATGGGGGAAAGGAGAGATGCAAACAGGATTTTAGGAGGGAGAGCTGAGGGAAGGAGACCACTTGGGAGACCCAAGCTTAGATGGGAGGATAAGATTAAAATGGATCTTGGAGAAGTGGGATGGGGGCATGGACTGGATGGAGCTGGCTCAGGATAGGGACAGGTGGCGGGCTCTTGTGAATGCCGTCATGAACCTTCGGGTTCCATAAAATGCGGAGAATTTCTTGTCTAGCTGAGGACGTGTGAACTTCTCAAGAAAGACTGTGCTCCATATAGTTAGTTAGTTAATGGCTGAAGGAAGTAACAGAACATGCCCTCTGTGAAAGCGTGTGGTAGATCATTGCTGTAACTATACTGCTGTTCAGATAACTTGACACCTGAGCTCCCTAACGCTGCACGCAGCTGTAGTAGGCACGGTCCGGCAGCTGACTCGCTCACATCGGCACGGCGAGGCAATGTTATACCTGCTCCAAAAACATAAATTCTGTTGGGAGTAGGAGTAAAGTGTCTATCTTCATCGCAACTCTCGATTACCCTGCTAATAGTGTCTGTCTGTGCTATGAATTACTTCGTTAGCAATGCTTGACACACCAGTTCGCTCCAGTACATAAACGACACTGCAGATTGCTTCGAGTTCCCAGATAATGTTTTTGAAACGGAAATAAAGCGGTTGGAGCCGCGTGCACTGTATTTCCCCCTGACCAGCCTGCCTCTTCACCACAGCGCTAAGAGTGATCAAGTTGTCGGACGAGGACAGTATATTTGGTACATACGGAATTGAATTAAATTAGGGATAAGTTTATGAACGTTAACGTAATTCTTCGAGGCGGTCCTGGCCTGTCTGAAGGTACGGTTTCTATTTGTCTGTAAAGACCTAATAAAAGTGTGAACAACTGTTAACCAGTCCGAGATATGAACTGAGTTAGCCAGCTTCACGAATGAACAAGTCTCGGAGCGTTACGACTACACAAAGCCGCAGAGCAAGTGCGTATGTTTTACATAGGGTGGGAGAAGGGTCGGTATTGCCTAATTGGCGCCGCGTTTGTAGTCTGCAGTCAGAAATACAATAGGAAGGAATGATTTGGTCCATGCTTGTTATGCATTTCTGATGTCTGAAAGGTAAAGAAAACATGTCTGAGGGAAAAAAGTGCCCAATTTTTTGAAGACCCTTCTTATGCAACAGCATGAAGCAGCATTTCCGCTAATAACTGCACTTTGACAGACTTTAATAAGGCTGTTCAAAGTGGTAACATGAAAGTTGTTTTGTACGTTATTTCAGGACGCCGCATCATCTGCAAAGGTAATAAGTGTCAGATAAGTAGGCCATGTGTGCTTTGCATTTGGAAAGGCGAGGGAGGGGACCTTATTCGATTGAGGCGCAAAGCCGCGTATGATGTTCGAAGGATACCGGTAATCAAATTAAGGAGGATGATAGATGTGGGACATGTAGCACGCATGGGGGAGAACGGATTATGCATTCAAATTCTTGGTGGGAAAACCTGAAGGAAAGTGTCGCTAGCACGACCTAGGCGTAGATGGGATGATATTTTAATATATCTTTAAATACATGGGGATAGGGGGGTTCATTATTCTGGGAATTTGGAACAGGGCAGGCTATTGTCTCTTGTGAACATGGTGACATATCTTCATGCTCTGCAATAGACTTGGAATGTATTGATTAGCTAACGGACTATTAACACGAACTCTGATTCGTGAAGTCTGTTTCTTTGTTAAATACAGCCTACTGAGGCTACAGAAAGGAATGCCATTGATTGGCTCCCCTCCGTGTTTCCCTGGAGCTGCCATGCGTTCTCTTCCCCGTATTCTCTTCTAGTTGCCTAGTCACGTGAGAACCTACACTGGCGAAAGCGTTTAAGGCTGGTTGCCATGGCAGCGGGTGCGAGAAGGAAATGCGTGGGACACGACAGCAGGCAGAGCGTGCGAAGCCTGTAGCGTTCGGTATGGGCCTTACGAAGCTGCACGAGAAACGCAAGCCTGCAGAATATAACGTTCCACGTCTTGCTAACCTGGGTAGTGATACGTGTAGAGGCACGTTCAGACAGGCTTACCGTGAATGAAGATGCTACCGGAGCCGGGATAGCGCATTCGGTGTAGTGGCTATGCTACGGGTTGGGCGGTCCGCGGTTCGAGGCCCGGCAGGTGTAGATTATTATCTCCTCCGAAACGTCCCGACCGGCCGTGGGGCTCACCCAGCCTATTGGGTGGGTACGGGCGTTCCTTCCAGGGGATAAAGCTGCAGAGGCGTGAGTTGACCACTCACTTCCATTAGCGCGGAGGTGAAGAATGAGTGGAGCTGTACGTCTGTTTGCCCCCATTTGCCTTCACTGCGTCGACAGGTAAAGAGAGCGGATTATTAATCCTTTGAGATGTTGTGGTTAGTATGTGTACCGCCAGGTTTAGTGACTCTACTTTCTGTCCACACACTGCATTTATGCTTATTTTATCTCCCTACGCATAGTTACTTGATTGGGTTTCATAACCGAGACGGAGTGTTTACTGCGCGGTACGAACTGAATCATTTAACTATAATTCGGGTTAATGTTGAACTTCAAAAGAAGTCCATGCCGTTAGTCGCCGGCCTCCCATCTCGGAAGCCCGGGTTCGATCCCTGGTCAGTCCATGTAATATTTGTGATGGACAAATTGGTACTTGGATAGGTTTTACTCCGAGTACTTCGTTTTCCCCCTGTCAGTATCATTCCACCAATGTTGCATGCTCATCTTCGTCTACAGTTTACTCTTACAAGTAGGACAAATGGGCGAAGCCTGAGAACCTCCCAGAAAGAAGTGCGCTTTCGGAAATCGGGAAGCATTGGATAGAAGAGTATTTTCACTTTATTAGTCGTTAAAAGGTTAAGTATGTTCGTGGAAACAAAATCTACGTGTCTCGCGGATCACAGTGTGTGAGCCATTAACTTACGTTAGGAGCAGACGACATCGCTGCACCCCTACAGTTCGTGAGACATCGCAGGGGAGAAACTGCAAATCACAGGACGAGTAGCCGGGTGTTAGTATATTTAGAAGCCAATCAGAGGACAAGCGATAACATGAGGTTGCAAGCTTAGCTAGACCTGGGGCGAGACAGCAGTTTATAGACACGTGTGACATGGCATGGTTGCTGGAATCAGCGTTGACGATCGCAACAAGCTAACTTGTAGTGGGACCAGGTGTTCATCATACGACGTTGCACAAAACGGTATCGAAAGGAGGAAGTGTTACATATTTAAATACGTCGTATGTATATGTAGTATACGTACACACGTACATATACAGCTTTAAAAATTGTAGCATTCGGTAGGCCCCCTAGTCAGTCAACGTACAGTCATTAACTGAGCTGCAAAGAGCCTATAAGTTCACGGACCACTCATCGAAAATCCAGCAGTCGGTCAGCTGATACAGTTCCCAGCGTTCTGTTGAACCCGAAGGTCCAGTATCGTGTTCACTACACCACACCAGTGGACCTTACCCTAAGTCAGATGAATCAAATCCGTATCCGCGCGTCCCCTTTCTTTAACATAACTAACCAAATCCATGGAGCAGAGACCTTCTTGAGAAGCTAACAGTTTCTCAGCTAGTCCAGAAATTCCCCGCATTTTATTTAACCCGGCGGTTCATTACCGCATTCACAAGAGCCCCCCACCTGTCCCTATCCTGAGCCAGCTCAATCCAGTCCATGCCCCCATCCCACTTACTGAAGATCAATTTCAATATTATCCTCCCATCTACACCTGGGTGTCCGCAGTGGTCTCCTTCCCTCAGGTCTCCCTACAAAAATCCCGTATGCACCTGTCTTTTCCCTCATGCATGCTACATAACCCGCCCAACTCATTTTTCTCGATTTGATTACCCGAATAATATTTGGTGATGAGTACAGGTCATTAAGTTCCTCGTTATGTAGTCTTCTCCAATCCCCTGTCGCCTCGTCCCTCTTAGGCCCAAATATCCTCCTCAGCACCCTATTCTCGAACACCCTCAGTCTTTGTTCTTCCCTCAGTGTGACAGACCAAGTTTCTCACCCACACAAAACCCCATTTCTTTAACATGCATTTTAATATTGTCGTCACATCTACACCCAGATAATCCATTGGGATCTTTCTTCGAGGTTTCGTAGCTACAATGTTTAGAGGCCGATCGATTTTTCACCCCCTGCATATCTTATGGTCCTTCATTTGATCATGATCTTTGGTGAAATTAACATGTTAACGTTTTTAGTATGGTCTTGCAGTTTTCCACCGTTCTGTGTGCATTCCTGTATCACCCTATGTGTTATATTCTAAACCTCATTCCATTGTTGGACCTTGCTACTGCCCTCGTCAGAAGCAAAGAATTTACAATTACGCACTTTAGATTCTACGACTTCTCATTTACGTGGATATCTGATTAAATTCTGGCCAGTGACTACATACTCAAGGAAAAATCAGCATGAGTAGTAAGTTAATACATAATTTGTGCGTGACTGTATCGGCAGAACATTTTTTAGTAATGTGACATTTTAATTTTAAAAAACGTGGAGAATTATGTTATTACGGATAAAAGTTTGGTTGTCATGGGCCTCTCACAGAGGAGGCCTGGATTTAATGATAGGCCCAGCCCATATGAGATTTGTGGTGCACAGAGTGGCACAGTGACTTCTGTTTTCTCCCGTCAGTATCATTCCACAAGTGCCCCGTACCCCTGCCTTCATCTATTACTAACTCTGTATAATCTGAGCTATTAAGAGCATCAGTCATAAATAACACACTTTGGAGAGCTCACAGTAAGCCTGTACTGGTGCGTGTGTATCAAGTAATAACTACAAACTGTTGTAACAAACGGTCAGTAATATATGCAAGATTAAGTAAATAAGAAATTTATTTTCATAATGCTGTTTTTGTTATTTCATATTGCTTTTTTTACACAGACGTGTGGTAGGCAGCTTTTTGAAAACTTGGCGTACTGTGGATGCCTTTAGAATATAGCACCGTTTGATGCGTTTAAACAATTCAATCTGTAATTATAACCATTAAATACTGCTCTTCAAAATTATAACTGTAAATAAGTTATTAAATCAGTAATGAAACAGTGCTTTCACTTCCACAAAACATGGTCCTACGGTACAAACACGTAGGCTGCTGCAGGGTTACAAATCCCAGCTAGGCAAAAGCAAACTGGGGAACGGGACCAGTGCTAGCAGCTCTGAGCAAACAGTACCAGGGACACCTTTGGTAACAATGTGACGCAATACATAACGCCTGGTAATTCGGAAAATTATGGAATGCATAATGCAGTGCAGAAACAGTAAGAATATTCCCATGAGTTACGTTTGTTATTACTTGGCCTGTTAAGGATACCAATTGTAAAAGACAAATAGCTGTGCAGTTCACATACCGTCATGTTCGGAGAGTTAAGTAGCTGACATTGCCTAATGCTGAAATTTTCTTGCTGCCCGGTAATTCTTCCAAGTGTCTCGAAACCCACATTTCACAGTAATGACGTGCATTTCGGCAGTTGATTGGGCTGTAGTTCAGAAACACAAATTCCACTTTGAAGTATATTTTTAAAAATATTTACCCAGGCTTCTGCCTCTGCCTCTACAGTGAAGCCGCCACGTCATAGAAGAGAATCGATTTTGGGTATCGAATTAGGATTTGATCTTAAATTTAATTCAGTGTCTCCTCTCCGAGGCTATGTAATTTCTACCTGGTGCTTATCCTGCCAAAAAATTAAAGAATATCATTAAAAACAAAAAGCTTTACAAGTAATTGACATTTTTCTGCAGGGACAATAGAAGCTCACCTCCCCCCCCCCCGCGGCCCATAAGTTTTTCCGCCTTTTTGGAGAACACTTGCCGCCAAGCTTCTGGACTGAGCCATCAATCGATCTATCGAAATTGGCTACGTTAGTTACGAAAATATCCGGACCAAAATTAATTACATGTATTTTGGCAGTTGATTGGGCTGAAGTTTAAAAAAACAAATTCCACTTTAAAATATATTTTTAAAAATACTGACCCAGACTTCTCCACCTACCTCTACAATGCAGCCGCCACGTCATAGAAGACAATCGAAATTTGGGTATCGAATTGGGATTTGGTCTTGAATTTAATTCCAAGTCTCCCCTTCGTGGCTCTTTACTTTCTACGTTAAGATTACCCTACCAAAAATGTTTAAAGAATATCATTAAGAACAAAACTCTTTATAAGTAATTAACACTTTTCTGCAGGGACGACAAGAAGTCCCCCCCCCCCCCGCCCTTTTCAGCAAATTATTTTCCGCCTTATTCCGACATTTACGAACGCTTGCCGCTAAGCTTCTAGACTGAGCCATCAATGGACCCATCAAAGTTGGCTACGTTTAGTTACGAAAATATGCGGACCGAATTTCATGGTTTTCCTCAGTTCCTTCAGGCAGAAGCTGGAACTGTATCTCAGACTAATGTAGGACTGCTTCATTCCACGCCTTTTGCAATGCATTATTCACGAAAGTCCTACCAGGGTCTTTTTATTAGTGATATAGTGATATGCTGATGCACCAACACAAATGAACAACAGGTCTGGTTCAAGGCTATCACAGTTCGTTGTTATTTGGAAACCCCAAAAATTCTGGTTACGTTTCACAAGTTTACAGTTTTCATTCACGTCTTGTGGTGTATGGGCATTTTCTATTCGTGAGTATGTGTAGGTAAGGTCCCCAGACTTATTTCTGCACTGGACACAGAAATGTATTAAACTGGCTCTGAAGTGTGGAACTTGGGTGACGGTATGGACAGATACTTCAAGGGTAAGCAGTATGTTGACCTGCAGCCTAGGATTAAAGTCTGTTTGCTGTGGTGGGAAGAAACATGGAGATTAAGACGTGACGTTTCCACAGCAGGGGTCTTCTGAATTACACACCTTGCAGTCTAGCTTGCTGCTACTATTTTTGTTAGGCATACAGTTCAACCATGGGTGTGCTGGTTGTGCATGGGCACATCCTGCTGCCTCAGAATTTGGTGTTTTTGTCTTACTTTTACATAGAGTTATTTTAAGGATCTTTTTGCATGCATTCTGACCAAGCTTCAGGCTTACTCATTACGCTACATCACAACCTCTAAAATGATGAATCAGTGTGTGGCAGTTAGGATAGTGAAGGTGTAAGTAAGTATCTAGTGGGGGACAGTGCAGTGATGCACCTTGATGGACAAAGTTGTTTTGATTTGTGGCTGTGTGTGAAAATAATGATGACTGTATGTTATAGTTATACATATACCTGTACAGTGTAATATTTGTTGCCTGGCTGAGTCATGTAGCCTATGGCACCGAGATCTCTGAATTGTTGAATTAGTATTTATACAGATTTATTAATTACCAGCTACTGCGCAATTAGTATTTGACTATTGAGGCATCCAAAGTATAGGCTGTCCATAATTATATCAGATTCCTAAATTATGCTGGCTAAAACTTTTGATTTCCAGTGCCATCATGAAAGAAGTGACACTCAAAGTTTTATAGTTATGTGTATACTCCATGGTATTGATAATAAGTGGACAAAAATTTGCTGTTTGAAGTAACTTGCTGGTGCTGGTAATGTGGGGTGTGCTAAATACACAAGAATAGTTGGAAGAGAAAGAAACAGTGTAGTCACTAAGGAAAACTGGATATGCAAGTGGAATTTGCTGCTGGACATGAAAGGAATGGACACCTTGTGCTGTCACAAATGATGTGCAAAGGCCAATGTTGAATTGTTATTAATGCTTTTAGAAATACATCTCACAAGGACAGATAGCATACTGTGTGTACATGAATTTACCTTGTAATAAGTATGCACAAGTGCAGAGTACCATAGCAGTGTGGATGACTGACATCTTGTAATGGTAAATTAAGTTGATCTTGCAGTACATAGTTTTCTTCTTTGATAAATGCAGCCTTAGAGGTTCACATTCTTTCTTCATCCATTGGCCTTACTGCTGTTTCCCATCTGTACATAATGCATGCCTAAAATAGCACATGTCAACAGTAGGGTGCGCTGGACCTAGTTTAGGTACTTCCACCCATGTCAGTACATGAAAATTAGGTACACATGGAAAACATGCCCTGGAGACAAGAATGGCCTTGTTAGATGCTATGAAGTAAGTACACACAAGCACATATATTGAATAATTTTAAGTCATGTTTTAATTCTGGTAAGTACGCAATAATAGAAATGGTAATTGACAACTGAACATGGGAGCCAGTGGTTAAAACTTCAGCTTCTTGCCCCTGGTCAGGGTAAGAAATAGCACCCATACCAGAACGTAACTAACCAGCCAGCCCTTTCCATGGTGCAGAGTTCTTCTTGAGAAGCCTATAGACACTCATCTACTTAGTAAATTTCTCACCTTTTCTGGAACATGCATGTTCACAAGACACCACCATTGTCCCCTGTCCTCAGCCAGATAAATGAAGTCCAGACCCTAAGTCTAAGATATGTATCCTACCATCTAAGCCTAAGCATTCCAAGTGTTACCATACTTTCAAGGTTTTCAATGAAAATTTTGTATGCATCCGTTATTTTCTGTAACAGTTTATACATATTATAAAATACTTTTAAATTTTGTATGCATTCCTTATTTGCTGTAACAGCTTATATGTATTATAAAATACCTTTAAAGGTGCAGGCTTTCAATCCATACAGCTTCCATTATATTTTTTCAACAATTATGGTGGGGCTTATGGATTCTGGGTTATGACACTGTGTAGCCTCATATATTTTTATTAAGGTTTCAGAGGAAACTGCCTTCTGTGTGTTCAGTACAGAAAAGTCCCTTCTAGTCTGAGCAGGTAGGGAAAAATTTCCTCCATAATATTGATGTCCATCTGCCAGATTACATGGTGTCACAAACCAGTAGATTGGAGTATGAACGTTCCACCACGTTCATATTACTGATTCTACAGCATTCCTCTTCTTCATCCTCACACACAGCTCTTGGCAAGTATGACTGCCAGGACTCATTGATTCCTGATAGAGATTCTACTTTCAAGCATGTGTATTAAAGTAGGCCATAAATTTAACAAAGTTTCATAATTCAGCAATCCAGTAAATAAGACTGGCCATTGAATTTATTTTGTAAATAGTGGCAACAGTGGTGAGATACAGCCACAAATAAGTTCCTCAGTTTTGTGACTCCCGAGAAGTTCATATTCGTTCTAACATGATAACTTTCATAGTGTGTAGTCTGCATTTTGTATGTATGTGTAATTACATATTATACAAACATTAACTTGAATGTGTTACATTCTCAATTGTTCCAGCACATCCTAATGTAAGTTTGTAGTTTATATGTTTTAAATGTGCAGGTCACAATTAAGGACTGAACATCCATGTGTGTGTTCATCTGTGACAATTTAAAAATTTAGGGGGATGAGTGGAAAAGTATTTGATTTATTCATTAATATACCCTCCCATTTTTATTTTCAATTTCATCATGGATGGTGAACATTAAATGATACCTTTTATACATATTATATAATGTGAACATTGGTATTTTACACATAATGGCAAAATGTTGACATGTGATAGTCTTCCAAAAATACCCTCTGTGAAGCACATAGCATAAGGATACGAGTATAACATTTCATTAACCAGTTAAGTAGGCCATTCTAGAGTATATTGGCATGGGGAATTGTGATTTGTCACTTGGAGAAATATATGGTGAGCAGAACCTTTCGCTAATTGGTGAATTGGACCCAGTTTTTTGTTCCTTGGATCTAAGGCTGCGTGCATGATGTAACTCTTGTCTTCAAGGCAGCCTAATTTCAGACATGGCGAAAAAGCAGTGTCAGCAGGGCTATGTACTATTTAGGTAGGTATGTTTTCTCGTACAAGACGCTGTGTATCTTGGTGGATGGGTATCACTATTTCAGAGTAACCTACTGCCTTCTTCCCCATTGTCAAAGTGGAGGCAGCAGATTACATTCCAGACCACCTTAATCTTCAAATGCATTGCACTAAGAACCTCACTGTCAGGTCTGTACTCTGTGCAGTGACACTTTATGGGTAAAACTGTCCCTGTGCATGTTTGAGCACAGTATCATGAACATACATATGAGAGTGAAGTTACAGGTCCACACATCCTTAACCTCAACACTAAGTTGAGGTGAGTGGTTAGTTTCATGCCTGGTTGTTTTACCCTTGAATAAAGATGTGAGACTTCAGGCCTTTGAAAAATGATGGCACCACCGTAATTAAATTATGTCAGCGTGACTATGGTGGATCCTTGTCCAAATGGTGTTCAGTTATTAGCATAGTCTTGATGCAACATAGTTCAGTTAATCCTTTGTGACCCAAAATTAATCAACATATATTTAAATTCGGCACCTCCATCACAAAGCCCAGTCAGTTAAAGCTGTTAAGAGATGTGATTGCTGTTAATTGTGAAAATCATATGGATGGGATTGCTGTTTATTGTGAAAATCATGTGCAACAGATGAGTACATTGTGCTGCAAAATGTTGAAATTTTAGGCAATTTATTTCAACTTATTGCACTGGTAGATATCAATACAAAGTTATTCTAACATGTATCAGCTGATACCTGTAGCCATGAACAGGCAATACACACAAAGGTCATGTTTCTTTACTATCCAAGGTCAAGATAAAATGTGCGTTAGGTAATGGACACTGTTTTATTTTACCTAAACATGACTCTCCTGTGTATTCCCTGATGAAGAGTACTGCTGTCAGCCAAAGCATGTCAGATATTGATATATACTTGTGCAAAACTTTGGAATGAATTATTATCTGTAGATTTCCACCTGCAGGTAAAATGTATAATAATAAGCTGACTTTTAATTTATGATGAATGAGACTTATACTAACAAAAGATGACTGAACTTCCCTCCTAATGGAAATTATTATCAATTTCATATTGACTGCTATCTGGGGACAGAGAGTGCCACATAGGCATTGCCACCCCAGTGCAGGTTAAGTGGATGCCTGGAAACAAGGTCTTGTGGTGCCACAAGGAGAACATTATTGTGTTACTGGTAGCAGGCACTCAGTGGCTGTGTTTAGTATCCAATAGATGGCAGAGAAAGCCACGTTTGTGCTTCAATCTGAGTGATGTAATAAGTTGTGCAACCTGTAACAGTCCAAAGCACATGTGCAAAAACCTTAGAGGTATTAATTTATAAGAGGATTCTGGTGTATTTGTGATACAAGGTGATAGGATATTATCGTTATTGAATAGTAATGTTTTTGTTCTTGATGAAATATGATGGTGATTAGTGTGTTGGAGCAGCGTGTGTAAGAAAACAGTCACTAGTAATGGTTGCACAATATGGTTCATTTTATTCATTAAGTTGTGTGATTGCTATTTTGTTTCATATACTTGCCATTAGAATGAAGGTCTGCTATGCCAGAGGGTGTTACAACAACAACAAAAATTGCGGTGTGAAATTCTTCCTGTTTGCTATGAATCCTCAACAGTAACTATGAATATTGGTGTTGGTGCTATGACAAAATTGTATTTCAGTGTTCATAAAACATTCTTTTGTGAACTGATGATATATCACACAACAATAACTTGCATGAACCCTGTATGTTACACACCTTATACTTTAATTTTCACATTGTGTATTTGTAAATTGTGTCATACCTTGAAGATGAACTTATTCATCGCTAATGTTTTATCAACTGTCTTACGTTGGATTCAGAAGAAATTACCAGTGTTTGACCAATATGTTGTAACCAACACAGCACACAATAAATAGTTTGTGTTATGAATGGAGTTCACCTGGCTGTAAAATTTTAACATAAGGCACTGACCATATGAGTAAGCATTTCAAATGATGACACTCTGTTGTGTTATTTATAAAATATTAAGATAAAATTAACCCTTTAAAGATGGAAGGTTATATGTTTTATATAAGGACTCAGCTCATACCACACAGTAAACACTCTCCAACTCGGTTATAAAAACCGATCACTTAATGATGTATAAGGTAAACATTTCTCTTTTTTCTGAGATCTACACAGAACACATAAACGCTGTGTGAGCACCATGCAGAATTTTTCACTGTTAAACCTGGTGGTACGTAACATTACCGCTAGGCTTTAAAAGGTTAACTGTTTTATTGCATTGTATAGAACTTTGTCCTGAATATGTTTTATAGAATACAAACTGTGAACCTGAGAATGGCCTGAACAGCTAAAACATGCCATTTTTAAATAAGTTAGCATGGCTCCTTATATAAGTGGACATAGTTGTGTTTTTATAGATTTTATCTTAATAACAGTTTTGTTTCTGTATATTCTGGTTTCATTTTTGCTCAGGGCTCAACTGTGAGCAGACGGGATGGGGCATGCCCTTTAATGCAGAGGATGCCACAAAACAGCAAAAGTTGTATGTATGCAGCCAGCATTTCTCAGAAACTGGTTTTACATCGGCCAACAAAGTACGTCTGAACAGACTGGCAGTGCCAAAGCTCTGTAAACCAGTCTCACACACCAAATCTACTCCACATCATGAAGAACCCTCAAATTCTTCATTCTCTGGAGACCTTCATATCCTAATTCCTACAAAAACATATTCAAAAATGTCCATAACCTCACTGACCAAAGAACCTATTCCAATCCAGTCAGACCCTCCCTTACCTTTCTCTATATCCCCTAACCACTCATTATCTGCAGAAACCAGCACTTTTTCAAAACAAGACACCTCATTTTCCCTTTGCTCTGAAAGTGCTCCTGGTGGAGAACTTGGAATCATCAACCTTCAAAGTCCTTCACCAGAGCGTAAAGCATGGTGTTCAGTAATAAAAGAGCTTGGTTTGGACAGAGTGGCAAAAGTGACTCCACGGAAAAAAAATTGTATGACAGAATCTGGACAAGATGGAGTGTGCTTTCGCAATTTAGAAAGAAGTACATGACAAAGAATGTGAAGGAGGTTTGTCAGTTTGATGGTAATCCTCTCATACAGTGTCTTTCATCTTCTTTGAATCCTGATAGTTCAAGATTTTTGGCATCTATTTTTAGCAATACTAGGCAAATCACCAGGTATTGATCAGATTCCAGCAGAATTGATTAAAGCAGGGGGTAGGATTATTCGGTCTGAAATCCATAAACTTATTATTTCTATTTGGAATAAGGAGGAATTGCCTGAGGAATGGAAGGAGTCGGTCATTGTGCCTATTTATAAGAAGGGTGATAAAACAGATTGTAGTAACTATCGAGGCATATCACTTTTGTCGACTACATACAAAATTTTATCCAACATTCCTTTGTCAAGGTTAACTCCATATGCAGAGGAAATTATTGGGGATCATCAGTGTGGATTTTGATGTAACAGGTCAACTACTGATCATATATTCAGCATTCGTCAAATACTTGAGAAAAAATGGGAATACAATGAGGCAGTGCATCAGCTATTTATAGACTTCAAGAAAGCCTATGATTCAGTTAGGAGGGAGGTCTTGTATAATATTCTCATTGAGTTCGGTATCCCCAGGAAGCTAGTAAGGTTAATAAAAATGTGTCTAAGTGAAACGTGTAGCAGAGTTCGGGTAGGCAAACACATGTCTGACACGTTTCCTATTAAGAACGGCTTGAAATAAGGAGATGCTCTGTCGCCATTGCTTTTCAACTTTGCTTTAGAATATGCCATTAGGAGGGTTCAGGCAAACCAGGAGGGCTTGAAATTGAATGGTACACATCAGTTTCTGGTTTATGCTAATGATGTTAATATATTGGGTGGAAGCATACATAGTATAAAGAAAAATGCAGAAGATTTAATGATTGCTAGTAAGGAGATTGGTCTAGAAGTAAATGCTGAGAAAACTAAGTACATGGTCATGTCTCGAAATCAGAATGCAGGACACAATCACAACATAATTATAGATAATAAATCCTTTGAAAGGGTGGAAGAATTCAAATATTTGGGAGCAACCCTAACGAATCGAAACTCCATTCATGAAGAAATTAAGAGCAGACCGAAGTCGGGGAATGCTTGCTATCATTCGGTGCAGAATCTTTTGTCTTCCAGGTTACTATCCAAAAACACGAAGATTAGGGTATACAGAACTATAATTTTACCTGTTGTTCTGTATGGATGTGAAACTTGGGCTCTCACATTGAGGGAGGAACAAAGACTGAGGGTGTTCGAGAATAGGGTGCTGAGGAGGATATTTGAGCCTAAGAGGGACGAGGCGACGGGGGATTGGAGAAGACTACATAACGAGGAACTTAACGACCTGTACTCATCACCAAATATTATTCGGGTAATCAAATCGAGAAGACTGAGATGGGCGAAGCATGTGGCATGTATGGAGGAGGAGAGAGGTGCATACCAGATTTTGGTGGGGAGACCCGAGGGAAGGCGACCACTTGGGAGACCCAGGCGTAGATGGGAGGATAATATTAAGATGGATATTCGGGAAGTGGGATGTGGGGGCATGAACTGGATTGAGCTGGCTCAGGATAGGGACAGGTGGCGGGCTCTTGTGAATGCGATAATGAACCTTCGGGTTCCATAAAATGTGGGGAATTTCTTGAGTAGCTGAGAAACTGTTAGCTTCTCAAGAAGGCCTCTGCTCTATGGAGTTAGTTAGTTAGTTAGGCATGAGCCTAAGGGCAGGAGGTGGAACTACAAAGGAAAGGTGTTGGCTCTCTCTATCTTGAAAAGTAGCCCTTAGTGCTATACCTTTCTCTGGTCACTATTTCCCCTACTTTGTAGACGAACCTTACAGACCATTCTGAACACTGTTTGCTTTAGGACGGGCATCAATGCCCACATGTTTATTACACTCAGATGCACTCTACAGATAATGTCTGATGAAGATTGCGTGTGTTGTCTCATGTTTGATGAAATGTCAATCGGAGAGAACTCGCATTTTAATCAGAAGTTTGGCTGTATTGAGGGATCTGAGGACCTTGGAAGTCCAGGACAAGCAGTGCTGTCTTATGCAACCCTGACCATGGTAAGGTGTTGCGTTGCCGACTAAGCAGGACAAGTAAGCACTTGGAACACTGGCAAAGTGCTGTTAGTAAGATTAAGGGATGGACATTTTTCAACAAGGAATGTGAACAGATTCATCCCCTTCCTTCACAGACGGGTTGGCTGATTATAATAGCTGCTGTTCAGCATGTTTGGAGAATGGTGAATGAAGAGAAAAATTTGAATACCTTAAGACGCAAAACCTAAATCAGGATGCGCTTGAGAACACATTTGGTGCTATTTGTTTGCACTGTGGGTTAAACAATAACCCAACTGTGGGACAGTTTGTAGATGCCCTGAAGACTGTCATCATTAATGGCCTTGCTTATAGAAGTCTACTTGACCCAAAGTACGAGGATGATGGTGACACTCATTTGGACAACCTGCATTCCTTTCTCAGGCCATCCAGCATTTCTTCACTCAGTCTGTCAACAAGTCATGACAGGCAGACCACTGATCATGTTCCGTTCATTGCTCATGGGAAAGAAGCACAACAGGAAATGCATATGGCCATGCGTGATGGCGACATAAAAGTGTGATCAGTGGCATGTGTCAGTGGTTTTATTGCCAGGCACTTGCTTCATGATGATACCTGTGCTGCTTGCAGGGCATATCTGACATCAGAAGCACCATCACCAACTCATATCTACATAGGCTTCAAGGAGTGCAGGAGTACTATCAAACTGAGGAGTTGGTAGAGACTGTTGGTGCTACTGTCACTGTTTTGAAGGGTATGATATTGGAGGTGGCTCACTTAGAAACAGTTGAGTACTGTATCACAGATGCCATTAAGGAGAGTGTCAACTTCGAGTGGATTAGGTTGACTGGTTGCTCTCTTCACTACCAAAGACTTGACTTGAAGATGAAATTGTGAGGGGTGTCACAAGAATTTCAATTCCTTGGTGGTAGAAGCAGAAGAATGAATCACTGAGTGAAGCGACTAGGCCGATGTGTTCAAAGAGAATGTTGCAGATTATATCGCACCAGTAGGTTAGTGGGAAAGTAATGACTCTTCATTTTTACGGTCTGGTAACAGTGATGTGTGAGATGTGCTTGGAATATTGGTAATCAGCTTGACAGAACATGCTTAAGTATGTTTAAGACTTGGTGTGGCAATGATTGTTTCGAGAGTAGTACATGCATTGGAAAACTCACTTCACCAAGAAGCCTGTGGCACGTCTGCACACATTCAGCTCCATGTTACCAACTGCGGTAGATGGTCATTCATATGGCTGCATTTCATCAGTATCTGCAGGAGCACAACAGCCCACTATGAGCCTCAGCTTCCCATAGAAGCTTCTTCCATGACCATCTATTCCTGGTGCTCCTGTACCAAAATTTAGGTTTCCCCACTGTCTAGCTTCCATAGAGTTTGGAATCTGTGATTGCATTGGGTATTTCATTGTTGTGCGTTATTTGTAGGTTCCCTGCCTGTTGCAGCCTTGCTGCTTTAGTCATTATGATAGTATCTGGTGATCGAGAAAGCTGGTAGAGTTCTTATTTATGCCCGATTCTCCTTTCTGTTGCACTGGTCCATACATTTTACATATGACTTTTCTTTCAAGTGCACACAGACATATTTGATGCAATTAATTAATGTCTGTGGTTTGGTTCCATATTTCAGAACAGGTCTGAACAACGGTTTTGTGTGTCCTAACCTTTGCTTCATGAGTAAATAGGCTTCATTTCAAGTGTCTCTGTAATCTCTAATAACACTTATTTGCATTCTGTATTTGTCTTCTAATTTGTTGATTCATGTCATTGTTCAGCCAAGGTATACAAATCCATCAGGGATTTCTTTCTGTCTTCCTTTCATCTCCGAAGTATGTCTATAATATGGCCGCATTTGCTGGTGACATTCCTTATGATGTACACTGACTTATGTAGCAGCTATAACAAATACATTTTTTTAGATTATTTTAGCAGGAATTGAGCTGTATTCCCACTATTAACTTTCTGTGGCCCATAACTGTTTCCATACATGGGGTTCCTCAGGATAAGAAAAATTATTTTTGTGGTTCCTCCATGGAGGAAAGGTTGGGAAACACTGGATACATCAACAGTCTCTGAGAATGTATGCTGAAGCTGTGCAGTAGGTTTCCTGTAAATATGTAAGGCTGTGTGAAGAGTTACGAGCATCATTGAATGATGCTCATTTGTGCTGTGTATAGCAGAACACACAATGCAATGGATATCTACTGCAGCAGGTTTTGAAGTTTGTGCAGCACTGGCAGCAGTGCTCAGACCCTGTTTGATATGTGTTCTGTTTCATGCACATAATGTGTTTATTGTACAATTAGTGTGCTCATGACTTTCAGCATGACCTACATAATTTTTAAATTATAAGTTAATGCATTTTATGTACATATGGTTTTTAAACTTGTAACCTCCCCCCCCTGAATTTTTGTGTTGTGGATGTGTGCTGTCTGCCTGGGATTACAATTTGAGGTGTCCACAGAGCCGAGGATCCAATTATGTTGTAAATTATCGTTTACTCCATTTTACTCGTATGCACATACAATTCTAAAATTTGTAATCTATATTGCAAGTTGTATGCTGAGGATGTCCAATCTCTGGTTAGGCTTAGGACACCACATAGTGTGGTGTATGGTTATTAGTGTTTTGCAGGACCATACCGCATCAATCTTTTCTGTCTTTACAGGCCACATGACAGTGGAGTTAGTATATTCCTAAACGTTGTCAGTCAACAACAGTCTATGTACAAAGCCTGTTCAGTAAGTAAGGTTCCCACAAGTATAATTTTTGTGTTAAACAAGCCTTATATTTTGTGGTAGCAAGTACTGATGGTAGTAAAAGTAACATGCAATAGATGGTCAATTTTGCTACTTATGGGATAAGTTGATGTGCAATGGTAATGACACTGGAACTGTTGCCATGCAGGAAACTTTGAGGTGTGATACAGTTCCTGTAGGCGTAACATTTCCATCCTTGAAATTCACTGCCAATTTTTGCAGGTGTATGATGATGGTGTAATGACAGCACATCATGTCAGGAGAGGGTGCAAGGAGTTCAGAAGTGTGTTGACATCCCTCGTGATGGTTGCACCTACAGATCAAGGACATGTGAACACAACACAAGTGGAGGAGCTGGTTTTGGAAAAACAAGACACAGTTCGAGATTTGTCCACTGCAATGGAGTTGTCCATGAAAACTGTACACAGCACCATCTGTGAAGAGCTGAGGTACAGTGGAGTGTGTGCATGGTGAGTACCAAGATATGTGATGGAAGTTCACAAAACTTTATGTTTGAGATGCTCTTTCACGTCTTCGGTTATTTAAAGGAGGAAGGAATGGGTTTCTTGAATTGATAGTGATATTATGAGACACTGGTTCACCGTTTTAGTCAAAATTAGCTGGAATGCAGTGGAAACACTCATCTTCTGTGACAGTCACAAAATATAAAGTGTGTCAGCATGTTTGCAGGCTGTGGCATCTACATTCTGTGCTGCACTGGCGATGCACAGTGATGCAGCCCACACAGTATA
Organism: Coptotermes formosanus; assembly: GCA_013340265.1. NCBI lineage: Eukaryota > Metazoa > Arthropoda > Insecta > Blattodea > Rhinotermitidae > Coptotermes > Coptotermes formosanus. Next base: position 442,997 of record BLKM01000501.1, on the reverse strand, counting down.
CAACAAACACAAGGAGCTGTTGCAGTCATGCTACTGGAACTTAAGGAAAATCCAACCTGTAGTGCTGTCCTTGCCCATTGGACTGTTATTTTTGGGCCAGTGAAGCAACACTTGGGACGTCACCAGTTCTGCAGCAATAAGAATGGAGGAACCCGATTTCTGCCATGATAACTGTAAAAACCATGCCAAGATGAGACAAGTATGTAGGGTCCTTTGTGGTTATGTTTAAAAATAATGATGCCTCAGTGAAATAATTTATCTTCATTTCATGTTTTCATGACTGTCATATAAATTATGAGTATGACAAAGTGAAATCTCACTCACTGAACATTCATCATAATCTGTGCATTGTCATATATGCTGTTTTATATACACATCCTTAAATTTTTTCATTGCATTTGGTGGTGGTGCGTTGTGTGTTGACTGCTGTATAACACTGAGCAGTGCTGGAACTTCATTGTATTAGACTTACATGTACTGTGAAGAAAATTTCACCATCAGAAATAAGTTTGCTTGCAATACAAGTGTAGTAGAACTTCTAAATTTGTTGTATGTGGTGATGACCCTAAAATGTGTATTCATAGTGATAATGTTTCATTTTCTCAGTTTGTTTGAGTGGTTAAATATGAAAAAAGTGTACAGAATTGGTGGAAAAAGTGTGGTAATACATGCTGAGTCTTTAAAAAAAAATACTGTACTTCCAATAATTCAGTTTTCCCAACATGACATTTCCATCCACGCTTCACTTGTTCTTTATATTCTTTGGTACAGGATTTTAAGTGCTTAAAGTGGTGAGACTTCATACTTGGTCTGGGTTAGGACGCCGTATAACCTGGTACATGGTTGTGAATGTTTTGGAGGAGCATTCTGGGTGTATCTTCACAGCCCTTCAGAAGGTGGATGGAGTGTGTCCTGACCGAAACCATGGATCCACAAATCAGAGTATGTGGTCCATAACCCGCAAGACTATAATTTTGACTCTGAGCATTCTGCATCTTTCGTGCGTTGTGTCGCTATTACAAACCACGTGACACACTCATTAGGCAATAAATATTCCATATTATTTTGCATTACATTTTGATCTGAGCAGAATATTTGGAGCAAATGTAATGTAAAATGATAACAGATACTGCCTAAAAAGTTTATTTAGTTGGTTTGTAATAATTTCTAACTTTACAATTTTTTAGTGCCATGCGAATGGTGATACCGGGCGGGTTGAGAGTAACGTATCATACAACGGGAGGCTCCTTTGCCGACGTCATGCTACATAGTTCCAGAAGTTAACAACATGAGCATCATTTACCAGAAGGCCGTGACCCTTGCCGGCTACAAGTAACGCAGACAGATCCGCAAATGGCGCTGTTAAGTAAAGTTTCCAGGGAGTTGCCACTCTGTAGATTTACTCATGTGTGGTATTAGGCTCACGGAATAAGTAGTTGGGGAAGGGTTACTTCAGCGAGTGGTTAACTCGTAGTTCTGTCGTGTGTCTACTCCTGATTATTTTGCGATAATTAATTAAAATGCGTTCTACGTACGTGCTCTAAAAAGTCTTAAAAGTGGTCGGAAATGAAACGGCTCTTAGCGACTACAATGTTTGTACTTTAAAACCCTTTCGCGGTTTTTCTCAGATTGCAGCAACGTGGTATGTTTTTCAAATGAATAAAGTTGCCAGTGTGTTCGGTGTGAACTGGCAAGACGTTACTGATTTATTCGATACATTAGTCGTAATTTTGATCTTGGATAAGTGTGACGGTAAGTATGTTACGTGATGTCTTTCTGAAGTATGAAAAGTAGAACGGTATTGACTAATTTATTGCCTACTTACTTTTCTGTTTAACCCTTTAAAGACGAAGCGTATCCTTTTTATATAAGGACTCAGTGCGTACCGCGCTGTAAACACTCTCCACTTCGGTTATAAAAACCAGTCTCTTAAGGTTTTATAAGGCAAAAGTTGCTGTTTGTTCTGAGATCCGTACAAAACACATAAACGCAATGTGGGCACCACGTAGAATTTTTTAATGTTAAACCTGGTGGTACGTGAAGTTACCGCTAGGCTTTAAAAGGTTAATGGTTCTTCATACTGACCGACCGATTTGATTGTACACAATATTGGGTGTAGGTGTGTGACATAATGCCACTTTTTATATTGTTTTGTGTAAATGTGCGTGTTCTGAGATGTAACGTGTTGTTGATGCTTACTAGAACTACTATTTTCCTCTGTAGAATTTTAAGGTTATGTTGTGGTTTAGCTGTAGCAGCCTTAAGCATAACTCCTTTAGATCCGATTTTCTCACATCGGAACAGAGGTTCTTGTTGAGGCATCCACTGAGGTCAGAACTGGGTGCTGTGATCAAGTTTGCTAAGTTTTTGTATTTAGGTTATGCGCAGCATTAGTCCACTGATAACAATTTTCACATCCTTTGCACTAGTCATGTTAGTTTAAGTAATGTGATTGTAACGTTCACCTAGTTATGCATGTGTGAACCTTCAGTCCTGCTGATGATTTCTTTCTCATTTTCTGCCATTGTTGATTTATATACTGTATACTTTTTCAATTGCATGAGGCCATGCTTGATATGAAATATTAAAGGCTAATTTACACCAGGAAAGTTTGCTGGAAGAAAGTGCTTGAAGCCATTAAATTAGAAGTCAGCAATTCATTTACGTGAGGAAAGTAAAGGAATACGATTTGCCTGTGTAGTCATGTGCAAGTTAGATGTTTTAACCACTTTGTTGATGGGATTTGCTCTTAAAATATCAGGAAGAGAAATAATTCAAATGGGCCTCAGATTTGTTGCTGCTGTATTTTATCAGGAATTTATAAATGTCTGTAAAACAAAAAAGAAACACAGTGCATTGGGTAAGATGGTAAGACCATGGATTAATAGGCAAGAATTATATGGTGCATCAATTACTGTCTTGAAGAACTACTAGCAGTTAATGTAAAAGTAAGGAAAAGACTGTAGTGGGCATGGCAGTTCTTACAAGACCTAAGTTAGGAGCAGTATTATGGTGCCTGCTTAGTGGTGACAGTTTCAGGTCTTGTCAAGATCTCATTTCCAATACCATTAAGCACAATATCTTATTTCACACCACAGGTACTTTCAACAGTGCTTGATGTTCTGACATCATCATAAGGATGATTTTCAAAATGCCACTTTCATTAAAATGTAGTTGAAAATTCTTAACAAGTGTATCATTGTTTTTGTAATCTAAGGGTAAGAATGATGTAGAAGAGGTTGTGGTGAGTATGCAGGCAAATATGCAGGTGCCAAGGATGTGCTGAATGGTGTTAATGGAGCTGCACCCATTTGTTTTGTTGTCAGAAGTGCATCACACAAGTTTACTTTGCCATTCGCTTGTAGGTGTCTTACTTGTACTTAGAAAGTACTTGATTTGTGTCCTGGTGGTATCTTGTAGGTTTTCCACAGTTTTTTAATAAATTGGCATGAAACAGGTTACAGATATTTGCTCAGCTATTTATATTTGTATACCTTCACACATTTCATATGAACATATCCATTACTAACACCCTGACAGGCACATACTGAAATTTTAACTCTTTGGCTCTTTACCAAAGATAAGTTGGATATTTCCTTTGAAACAATAATCTTACTTTTTTACAGTTTTCAAATTCTTTTCAGTTTTCACAAAACCAACACAAGCAATAGAGGAAGCGTAACCATCTGTTACATTATGAAGGTTTTGATGTACTGCACTTGAGGGTGTGATAATACAGTTCACTAGATATCGCACAGTTCTTACAGATAGCTTTGAAAGGTAACTCATACACACCACACACATATACAGAAATTATAAAGAACAACCAGTTGGTTAAAATGACGCTGGATTTGTGACGCTTTTCTATAAACAAAGTATAAGATGTGGGTTTCATCTGGTGTGTTAAACATTTCTTCAGATATTGCATTGCAGCTTTGTTGTAACTAATGTGAATGTCCTCTTGACTAATCCATTCAAGGTGTGTGATTCTGATTAAGGTAATATCTACAAGAAAAATAGTTTTGATTTCCAGGTGAACATGGACTTGATAAAAATCGAACCGAATACAGATGGTGAGATACAGCCAACCTTCATACTCACTGAAGTTAAAGACGAACAGAATTGTTTCACTGTCCTGAAGACTGAAGGTCTGGTGAGTGTGTTTCACATTTTGTTGTTATTGCCTAATGGTACCAGCAGCATACATTTAGTTATTGTCCTAACAGAAATGATGACATTCATTATTGTTGACGAGGAATCACTTTGTCACTTTTTTCATTGTAGAGCAAATACAGATTTTTTCTCGTGAATGAGTGAGTGAATGAATGAATGAATGAATGAATGAATGTAAGTTCTTATACTCTTAAACAAATACTTCATACATTCCCCCTCAAGTCTCTGAACCCATTTCCTTCGCATGATGTCATACTGTACGTGTAACTGACGTACTGAACATACGGCAGGGGCATGTGGTGGCACAGTTGGTTGGGGCACTGAGCTACAAGCCAGAAGGTTACAGGTTCGATTCCTGATGGTGTCACTGGAATTTTTCATTGACATAACCCTTCTGACCGCGCTATGGCCCTGGGGTCAATCCAGCCTTTAACAGAACTGAGTACCAGGAATATTTCCTTGGGGTGAAGGTGGCCAGCACATAGGGCTGACAATCTTACCACCTTCATGTGCCAATTGTCATGAAATCTGGGAACCTCAAGCTTCTGAAACCCTAAGGGCCTGTCCAGACCTGTAATGGATAGTTTTACCTTTTATTGAGCATGGTGTCATGGTCAGATGTCAGTTTATTATTGATGCATTATTTTATTTCTGTCAAGCATATGACTTGACCACAGAAATTCATTTCATGTTACTGCAAAGGGATAATTTTTCATAGAAAAACCCAGTGTTGAAGTAAGCCTTCATTTTCATGTAACAGTGAATGTAAATTAATATGGTCTGTTAATGTGACATGCCGTCATTACTTTAAACTCTCTGGATATCTGAATGTATGAAAGTAACGTACTTAAGTAGCTGTTTGAATTTATAAATTTAATATTTCTCCTTTCTTCATGCAATTGAGTTCTAACTGCAGCACAGGCTTTCTCAGGCATTTATACAGTTGGTTGAACATATCTGACTGCTTATAGGAATGAAAATTAAAGGGAAATCAGTGAATACAGGCATGTATAATGAAGATGACAGCACATATTGCAAACTCTACAACAGAGGTGCGTATCAGTAAATGTGCTATAGCTGTGGCGTAGCTGAGGCAGTTAGTTGCTGGCGTATCATCACAAAGGCCCAGATCTGATCCCACGGCAGTCCCTGTGGAGTTTGTTGCAGACAGATTTTTCTGAGAGTGCTTTGGTTTTCTTCTGTCACTATCATTCCACCGATGGTCCACATTCATATTCATTCACCAGCCATTGATACAATATATTCTAGGTACTGACAGCATTGTTAAACACACTTTAAAAAGAAACTAGTAATTCACTCTGGTGGTAGTGTCCACACGTTACTGTCAGTTGTACATTGCCTGTTAATGTTAAAAATTGTCAGTAATAATTTTTGTCACAAATGATCTAGAAGTGAGTTCAAATAATGTTAAGCAAGCATATTGGTTACCTCTGGTATTTCATATGAAAATATTGGTGGGATACCTGAAAAGCGTGTTGGTATATCATAAAATTAATCCATTAGAATGGTTATTGTTTACACAGACTTAAACTATAATTAGTAATTTATTTGAGATATTAGATATTCTTGTATAATCAGCTGGCTTCAAAAATAAATAATTTCCATTAGTTCAAGAGTTATTTAATTGCAAGTAAATGTAAGTGTAATTTAGGACACTGAGAATGTAGAAGTTTGCCACTAGGCTACAGTCTTCATAGCATGTTGTAGAGAAAAATGTGATGTGCATATGTGACATGGTTTGGGTGTGTGATAAATACTTTGGTTTACAGGACAACTTTCAGTTAATCAATTTGGAATGTGAAACTGGTATATATGAACTGGCTTCTGTTTGTGATGTAAAAGGGGATGGCCATCAAGTACCAGTACCCATTACATTTGCTCCAGTTAAGAGTGACACTGAGGTAAGTTAGCAGACTTTCTTCTACTGGAATCTGAGGGTTTGCAACCCCTCACCAAAGCCTGCATTGAACCCCTTGGCAATTTTAACCCCATCAGTTGCACAACTGTTTTCCTCAGAGCCACTTTAATGTTGTTTTCTTGTCAAGTCTTGTCATCAGAATTACTATATTCCAGGAATGAATCCTGCCTCACCAAAACTGTATATGGATTTCTTGTTTCTATTCATTAGACAATTTGCGCAGTCCACCGTAGTAAGATTCCAAATGATAATCAGAGAAGACTATGAATGACATCAGGATGTAATTTTCTCCATTCATCTCTGTCACACTAGTTGAGGAGCTCAGGTGTAAATAATGATGACTTTTTCTTTGAAAATTATGTATAATATTTCAGGGGCATATAACAACTTGGGAGCAAATTTTCAGAAAATTTTGTTTTGGGGAGTTGTATTAAAAGCTGTCAATACATTCTAGTTGTGAAGATTGTCGTCATCATACTCACTGCAATAAGAGCTTCAAAATCTCAGGTTCCAGTTTTAGGCACTGTACCTACAGAAGTACATACATTTCTGGATGCATCTGAACTGTGATTTGCTAAATGTTTATTAGAGTGAGAAATGTTTTGAACAAATATAGTAAATAATAAATTTCATGTACTATGTCCCATACAGTTTTCTGTAAGTCTTACAGTTTACAAGATAAAGAAAAGGGAATTTTGTGCTTGCCTAGAAGCAATAACAGAGCAGGTTCACAAGAACTGTTATGCTGTGCACACATTTATGAACTTGGCAGATGAGTACTAATTGTTATATCAAGACTGTCCTGGATGTTGACTATATAATACAGTTATGCATTCTGTTATTTCTGTGCTAATTTGTTTACTTGCTTGTAAAAGTTTTTTTTTTTGTTATGATATTTATACTTTTGCCCAATACAGTAAAATCTGTGATATATGGTATTGGAGTATTCTGTTAACCAGCAGATTGACAAAGAGCCCCATTATATTAAAATATATAGTTTTTTTTAACATTATATGCACATCTTGTTATGTAAGTAGTGGTGAAAAGGACTAGAAAGTGCAGCATGGAAAATAGGACAGGATATCAAGTGACAAGTTAAGTGGTTAGGTCTGTCCATGAGGTTGTGAGGTACACTAAGATACATATTAAGTCTAATATTCTGATATCCAGAAAATTGCGATATCCAGTAAACCTTTGGTCCCGGAGGTGCCAAATATCGCAGATTTTACTGTAAATGCATGTACTGACTCATGTAGGCAATTGGTATCAGTGTCAACTGGTTCTTTGGAACGTTGCAATGTATTCGAGAGAAAAATTTAAAAAATAGTGCAATTCAAGCATTCCTTTGGCTTAGGCCATTGTAAATTGGGGGTATATCACATTGTTGTTTGTCTCTGTAGACTTTATTCAATATTCTGTTCTTTATATATAGTTACTATATTGTGTTCCAGGTGGGAGTTGGTGTGTGTGATGTAGAATGGAAGGATGAAGTGAAATCACATGACAGGTGCGTGTGCTAGTTTTTCAGTTTCTTATTAGGGAGGACGTGTCAGAATCATTAGACCTTATTACTACACAAGAAAAAAGTTGCTTGAGAAAATTGTGTCTTTCGCCTTTCAGTATTGGAACAATTTGTCCAAAGTAGTTCAAGTAGGTGTATATAAATAGGTTGTAGGTTGCCTGGTATGCCATGTTTCTTCTTTAAGATTTCTTAATTTTTAACACTTAATTTTTGGGCTTTCTTCAGAATAATTTTTGTCTACAACTTTTTTCAAGTGCAAAAAACTTTCTTTTGCTTCTTAAAGTATGGTAGGCTTAACATAATTCTTTATTATAACTTCCATGTGAGTGAGGTATCAAGGTCAGCACCTGGAAGCTGCAATTGTCACTATGCAGGCCATTTACAAATGCAGCAAGAATAGTTGAGGTATGTTTAAATAGTGTGCCTTGAGTCTACCATGTCTGTAAATTCTTGCATCTTTTATTGGATATTCATAATACTGTATAGCAGGCATACTAAAGCATTTTATGCACTTCAGACTTGGTCTGCTTGAAAGCTTGTACTAATTTTTGCAGTTCCCTCAATAAATATGCACTTGGTTAAAAACATTTCAGATTGGGATTAGTTTTACTCAATCAAATACCCAGTACCCATCATGTCCTAAGTAAAATAAATGAAGTATTTTGTGTACTATTTTCTATAAACATTAACTTGAATTTAGAGAACCTTGAATGGTCAAGGACTAACCATGCCTCCTCCAGGGTAGGTACCATTTCTTATTATGTCTAAATGCAAGAAAGTCACCCTCTGAAATGTCACACTTCATTTTATCCAGACAATACAGAATGTCCCAGTGAAAAAATCCGATAATCTTCCACTCTTATTTGATTGTTTACTATTAAACATGTTTCTGTAATGTGGTTATGGGTAGGTCAAATATTTATTTACTGTCTCAGGCCAAACAGAAAGCGTGATGTGATCATGGAGGATTTATGATCCTTCTTGTAACAGCTGCAGATTATTAACACTAAAGCAGTGATAATGGAGAAGAGATCTGTATCCTTGTCTTTATTACAGAGTGGTGCAGCTCATCAATCCAGTTGGTGATATTCCCAAAGAGACCTGTTCAGGAAGACGTGACTCAGGTGTCAACTACCAACATGAGGAGTACTTGATACCGTACTTACATAATGGCGATGGAGATGAGCAGTTGATCAGTCAGCCAGATGGTGTTTTTGAGGGCATTCCTTTGGTGAAGCGCGACTCAAATGTTGTATATCAAGAGGAACATGCGACTTGTGACATATGTAATGGGAGTGGAGAGGAACCATGTAATGTTCCAGAAAGCAGGTCTTCAGTGAAAGTTGACTCAAAAATTAACAGCCAAGAAGAATATGTGACATGTGATGTGTGTAATGGGTCTGGATATTTAATGCATGGATTGCCTGTTACCAAAAAAATCCGTCCATGTTAATGCTGTGTGGCAAAATGACGTTAATTTTAGGAACCACTAAAATTCACTTGATATAGCATATTTCCACCCTAAAACTGTGTTAAGGGAAAACAGAAATATTACTAAAGTCTTATGATGATGGAGATGCAATTTATGATCAAATAAATTACAGTGGAACCCCTGTTTAAAGTTTCTATGAGGATATATGGATTTGAACAAAAAATTGAGACAAGTCTTAAATGAAGAAAATTTGACACTGTGATTATTGGCTTGGGATTAGTGAAATTGTTACATGAGGGAAAATGGGAACTTTTTGAATGCTGTGTTTGCAGTGGCATCTAACACACTTTGTACTGAGTTTCTTTAATGCTAGCTGACAAAGCTGGTTTTGAAGCGAACGATCTCGCTCCAGCAAGACACAGAGGCTCATATGAGCCCCTAGAAGGTGCTACAACTGTCAGTGTTACTACTCAGAATGGGGAGGTCATTTCACCAGAGGAACAAAAGTATGTGCCGTGCATCTGGGCCTTCTAGGGTGAACTTTACATATTACCTTTTATGCATCAGCGCTTCCACAGAGGTGAGTAGCCCTCAAAAGATTAAATACGGAACATTAAATGGGGGTGGAACCTTACACTGGGAAATGTAAAGTCAGCAAGCATCACCACTTTTAAAATATACCAATAAGAAGACTCCTGTTTTCTTTCTCAGCTAATTTAATGACTGAAAGACACAACCCATTAAGAAAACTGTATATGCACCTATATCAGAATTTCAGGTATACCTTTCTCACTTGTCATTGGGCTTTCCTTATTGCATTATATCTGTTTTGTTCTGAGCATGATTCATACCTAATCAGATTAACAGTCCTAGTAGCACTAGGTACAGAAAGTAAGAACTATCAAGTTCCTTACTATAATATTTTTCACTTTCTGGTAATCTCTCTCAGGTACAGCATGTCTTCATGTATTTTCAATACTTCCAGTAGATTTGTGACAGCACAAAAGGAACATGTGTAATTATAATTCTGAATATTTTAACATTTAGCATTATGGAAGTAAGAAGAGAAAATGGTAATATTAAAGTGGATCTGAGGGAGACTGACTGTGATCATGTGAACTGCACTGAAGAGACTCAGGGTATGGCCTGAATGTGCATTTGTAATGGCCAATGAAACCTTGAGGTAACATAGACAAATTTCTACAGCTGTTGAGTTTTGAATACTCAGGAAAGATCATTTGTCAGACTGATGTGTACCTGGGTTCTGGGTACAAGACATGATTATATGTTCTTACTTTCTTATTTATAAATTTAAGTAACATTAACTGTATATTTTATTAGTGCTTTCACTAATTGTTAAATGATTTCTGTGTCATATATTTATATTTTCTGCTAATAAATTAACATCATGGTAATATACAGAACACTGATAAATGCTATTAAATTCCAGGTGTTCCTAGTTGTTTCAGCTTTCCTAGTGACACACAAGTGAAAGGAACAGAAAAGCAGTTCATCTTTATTGTTGTGAGTTGGAAATGCATCAGACAAATGTTTACTTCTTTTAGAATATAACTTGTTCAAACAAACTTATTCTGCTAGTTTGATGAGTGTTTGAAATGGGTTACAATACTTGGCCATTAAAGGTCCAAACCTATTTGTTATGCTTATGATTCACCCAGTTTCTGTACATTTCTTATCCTGAACAAATTTAGGACACCTTGATCCAGTAGAAGACTTGCTTCAGAGTGCCAGGAAATTAATGTCTGAAAAGGGGTTTTGTCAAGCTGAAACGGAAACCAGGCAATGCTTCTTGCAGCAGCTAAAATGGCAAAACAATTTTGTGTACTGGATGAAATGAGCAGGATCATAGCTGGGACTACAGATTGCTTCTCATAACTCAAGAGGGCAAGAAGGTTCATCTTCAGAAATAATAAGTATTGTGTAACCTAACAGAAGCCTACTTAAATTTTAAAAAATAGGATCCTTTGAAGTATTTAGGATTTTCAGAATTTGCATTTACACCCAAAAAGCCATGTGCTGGCCAGAGGGAGTGGTGTTTGTGCAGTTGTGTGTGGGTCTCATTCATGAGAGCATGTCACTCACAGGTTCATATGGAAAACTGCATGGTTTGACTGAATATTACTGTAATGTGGAAAGTGTATGTTGCTACCAGAGAGACTAATGAGATGCATCCAGGGACTGAGAATGTAGTAAGAAATATGGAATGTTGTTTGGAAGATGAAAACATAGTCTAAACTGCAGGTGGTGGATGACTACTGATAGAGGAACTCTGCAGAAAACTGTGGCTTCTTACAGTGGCTTTCTGAAATCTTTTGCTGCGTATTACACTTTCGTAGCACAATAGTAGTCCTGTTTCTGTGAAAAACTGAAGTTGAATATTAACACTGGAGAAACTGCTGCTGTTTGTGATTTTTCTGAAAACTGTATCATACAAGATGACATGAAGGTAGTCATTGGAACAGTTCTCAGGAAACTTGTCATCTGTTTGTGCAAAAAATGAAATGACAGAGTACATCAGTTTTGTTGTTATATCAGACTGTTTACAATATGACACTGTAACTGTGCATTTATTTCAAAACAAACTGCTTTCTATGTTCCACATCTCTCTATTTTCTCTTTCCTCTTCCTCTCATACCTATTTCCTTTCCTTTTTCATTTTTCTTTTTCCTTTACATCCGCCCTTCCTGCACCTGGCAGTGGCTTCATTTTCCAGGGCTGCTTTTCCTCAGAGCACCCTGCAGGCAATGTGACTTCCTCTCCTTCCCCCTTCTTCATGCTCCACTAACCCTACTGGCTAGCATCCCATTCTCTGAAAACCAATCACTGCCCACACTGTTCCCTATATACCTGTGTACCTAAGTGTTCCCAGCATTCTTCTTGGACCACTTGACCCTTGAAAATGGGACTGATAAGTTTTATCAAAATGCTGGTAACCAAGGGCCAGTCTACACTGAGCAACATCCCAGAAGAGCGAAGATCTCATTTACACTGTGGCAGAGGCCTGGAATCACACACTTCTAGTAAAGTGAAATATTTGACTGAGATTTATTACTTTTTGGATGGTGTTGCCTCACAGGATAAAGAAAGGAAAAATTTCATCAACCTCTCCTATCATACAGATGATTTTGGTATGGATATTGATTGGCACTTCTTTGTAACATCACACGGCAAAGGTGTATGGCACAGGACTATGGAAACAAAAAGCTGCAAGAAAAGCATGTCTGCAAAACTGTTATGAGGAGATGACCAGACACCACAAGTACATTATGACCTGGCTGTTGTCAAGATCTTGTCAGTCATCTCTGAGTATTGTACTGTCCATAGCAAAAAGTTATGGTGCCTGAAGAGAGGTTTGTGGCAGTAACCTTCCTGCCTTTCATCCTAGCAGTATGAAGTAAAGAATGCAAAAGGTACATTGTACAAGATTATTTTTATGTTATGTATGCAGAATATCAAGAATCACTGATGTTCACAGGCGTAAGTCCATAAATTCTTCAAATTAGTCACATAGATGAACTTCTGCTATACATTCTATCACCAAGAAAGAAAATTATAGTTATGGTTATTACTAAAATATTAATAATATTAAAGTTTCTGATTTTCTATGAACAAGTTTATTCATAAATGTGATTTTAAAAAAGATGTACATTCCAAGATGTACATACATAATTTTAAGAGGTGTTTCTACTTTGCACTTTCTAACTCAGTCCTTTGGCTATATGTCAGGGGTGCACAAATTTTCCAAAAATCTAGCAGCCACCTTGAAATTCTATGTGCCAGAACAGTCATGTGAAACAAGTTCCGTACTGAGGACACAGAACTGTTGAGTGCCACGACGCAAAATTTAGTAGACGCAACAACCTGGCGCCCAGGATGTGTACACCACTGCTCTATGTCATACTATTCAGTTAGTACTATTTAAGTAAAAGAGAATGTACTGCATCTTTTAATGTGGCTGCTAGTGAAAATAAGACAGTACAAATATTAGACACACATAATGTTCCAGTATAAGTCCCAAGCACATGACGTAAGAAGTTTATTCGACGTATTTCAAAGACCCCTTATTATCATGAATTTGAAGGTGTTCCTTCAGATTCCAACTACATGAGAATTTTTCTTCACATCTGCCACATGCATATGGCTTCTCTCCTGAGTGAATGCGATAATGACATTTCAAGTTCCAGCTATTAGAAAATGTCTTGTGACACACACTGCAGTTACTTTTACCTGCATGGAGCTGAATATGCTCATTGAGTTTCGACCGATACTGGTATTTCTTCATGCAAAGACTACAACTGTAGGGTTTTTCTCTGGCATGGCTCTGCAAGTGTTTACCAAGATCAGCCTTGTCAGAAAAACTTTTCTTGCATTTGTCACATGAATATGGCTTCTCCCCAGTATGAATACGATAATGAATCATAAGGTTATACCTATTTGCAAACATTTTAGCACAAACATCACAAATGGATGTTTTCTCACCTGTATGAACACGATAATGTCTTTCAAGTTCACTGTTGTTAACAAATTTCTTTTCACATATGTCACAGCTGAAAGGCTTTACACCTGAATGTATATAAGAATGGACTTTCAGAGAGAACCTGGATGCGAACTTCTTTTCACATACATCGCAAGAATATGGTTTCCTGCCTGTATGCTTAATCATGTGTTTCTTAAGTCCTGAACTATTAACGAATTTCTTGCTACACATTTCACAGTGGTATGGCATAAATCCTGTGTGTGTACGGTAATGTTCCTTGAAATTTGAACTATGAGAAAATGATTTATTACATATGTCACATATGTAGGGCTTCTCGCCAGTGTGGAGACGGTAATGACTTTTCAAAGAAAAGCTTGTTGTGAACTGTTTGGTGCATACATCACAAGGGTAAGGCTTTTCCCCTGTATGAATACGGATGTGTTTCTTTAAATCTGAGCTGTTAGAGAATGTTGCTGGACATACTTCGCAACCATAGGGCTTGTTCCTAGTGTGAACACGATTATGTTCTGCCGCTTTTCCATGTGTTGCAAACTTTTTATTGCATGAATCACGACTGTGTGGGTTTTCCCCTGTGTGAAAATGTAAATGCACCTTTAGAGAGCGTTTGTAAGCAAATGTCTTATTACAAACATCACATGTATATGGTTCGTCATCTGTGTGTGTACATGTATGAATCTTGAGATTATATAGATTTGAAAACTTTTTACAGCAAATTTCACAGTGGTGAATTGTAGCACACTCTTCAATTACCATTGTGCTAAGATACCATGCAGGATTTATGTTATGCAAACTGGCTTCTCTGTCGAGCTCATTTTGGTCGTGTACATACATTCCTTTTCTCGTGCAGTCAATAGGAAAATCACTTTCTTCTGTAATGTTCACTGCACTGTAAAAGAACATTAATACACAGTGTATGAGGACCTATGCTCATGATCAGATGTAATGTTGCAGCTCTGTCATTTGTCACAAATACCTACAGTGCTTTCCAAAACAAAATCACATTTTTGAAACTGAAATACACACATGGAAGACTGCATCAATATGTAGGGTGACTACCTAATAATGCTCTTCGATAGGATGCCCAAAAATTACAAATTTTGTGACTGAATTGTCCCTCTAAACAGCTATTTTATGTGCATTTGATCTGAAACTCTGGGATCTGTACTAGTCACTAAATATTATTCAGGTGATCAAATCAAGAAGAATGAGACAAATGGGGCGTAGGGCATGTATGGGGGACAGGAGGGGTGCCTACAGGGTTTTGGTGGGGGACACATGATGGAAAAAGACAACTCACAAGACCTAGGCATAGATGGATGATATTAAACTGGATCTTCAAGAAGTGGGATGGGGAGGCATGGAGTGGATTGCTCTGGCTGAGGATAGGGATAGGTGGTAGGCACTCATGAATGCAGTAATGAACCTTCAGGTTCTGTAAAATGCGGGGAATTTCTTAACTAGCTGAGGACCTGTCAGCTTCTCAGGAAGGACTCTACTTCATGGAGTTAGTTAGTTAGTTAGTTAGTTAGTTGGTCAATCGGTCGGTCAGTTGGTTAGCTAGCTAGATCTGAAACTGAGTAGTCACATATACCAACACCCTTTTATAATGTAATAAATAAATAGGAATTTCATTATGTAAAGGTGCAAAAATAATGGTTGTTGCAAGTGTCACTATGTGAAAACACTGAATAATGAATTATACACAAATGTAGTCATTACAGTTCTAGAAAACTAAAGCTTAATTTATATTTCTCAACACGTGTGAAACAAATACCATGTTGGTTTACTTTGAACCTTCATTCATTCATGTCTTAATGCATGTATTAAAATGCTATTATTGCATACCAGTATTGCCCAGAATTGTGAACATGGCAGTTTAACTGATCCCTGACAGTTTGGATTATTGACAGAAGAATGAGTAAGGCTCAGGGAAATTCATGGCCTCATGGTATAAAAACATCATTTACTATGGAACATTTGTTCACGTCGTCATAGACCTAGGCTTGTTGGCCTTAACTATTCCATATTGATTGCTTCCAAGATGGTAAATTATAAATGAAATTCAATCTGTACATACTCCTGGAAGGAGCCTTCCACCCAACAACAGCACACAGACTTTGGCTATAGCATTCGTGCTGTATATGTTTTGGGAACTTCTGTAGTCTCTTCATGCTATTAGGGAAATTACAAATATTAAAGAATAATTTATTACTACAGTAAAAAAGAAAAGTCACCTGTTCATACACATCTGCTCATCCTTGGTTTCAGCTTCATCTTTGCACTCTTCCATTGGTATAATGTCCTCCTATTAAACAACAGACCACTAATATAGGTATGTAAATGTTTAACATGAATTAATAAAATAGATATGAGAGGAATATCAGAAAGCAAATATAAAAAAAGTTTGAGGAGTCAGAGAAATACAACATTAGACACAGAAATTAAAAATATAAAATGCAGACAAATACTGCAGTATTTTCTGTGTACTGCCAGAAAAATATTATATATATATATATATCAGGGTATATGTGGGCATCTTGTAAGCTGCTGGGTTGCACGAAAATATTTCTGCAGTGTGCAGCGTGTCATAATATTACATAGCTGTTTCTTTTTCAAAGCAAGTCATGTATGTCAACATTGTTCAACTGTTACTTTTTATCACTCTTGTGCACAATAATTACACATGTGTTTCTGTCTGAATGGGGTTACATATGCCACCCTTGAAATTATAACTCACCCTAATTTCAGTCTTTCTTACGGGCACAGCAACAGGCATATGATTTTCTTCTTCCTTCACCCCACTGACTAGGTATATTACATTTCTCTTGTCATCTGAAGCAGGGTGTGTGTAGTTTAAATCCATATCATGCTGTAAAGAACTTTCAATTGTAATTGGATTTGTCAGGATTGCATACTAGGTGTCTCTTCTCCAAACTTATATGTCAGTAATTTCAGTATGTATAATACCCCACAACCAGTAGTGTAGAAAACCGGTCACCACACCCACCCCCTCCTGCCCCTACAATTATTAGTTTGGACACTTTGGAGAAGTCTTGCTGCTGCCATGAATGTAACTACAGTTCAATTGTCAGCTCACATTTAGCATATAGTATTAATAAAAATATAATGCACTTCTTTTAGCCTTCTGATACACAAATACAATAACTTGTTTCATTGAATTGTTAATAAATAGTAACAATCCAATGAAACAAGTTATTTAACAATCAAAAATACAGTCCATCTGAAATGATACAGCATTTTGACTGTCATACATTGATAATTCTTATATTAATTTAAAGAAACAGATTTTGCCATAACATGCATGATTATATCTTCTGACAAAGAACATCCCATCTTTCTAATGGTGTTACTGTAGTTGCTGTTTGGCATCTTAAACTTTAAATACAGAGGGGGTAAATAAAAATAAAGTTGGTGTCAAATTTTCAGACTGTAAAACAAACATGTAAACCCACCTCATCCTCATGCCTAAGTATGGGCAAAAAAGGCTCCTCTTTCACATCACTGCATACTGATGTAGTGTGAGTTTCACAGTCTGAATCAGGTTCCACTTTAATTACATCCATAGAGTACTGCAAAATAATTTATTTCAGGTACTGAGATATGTTTGCACATACACCATGGTTGATTTACACCATATATAAAATTCATAAATTGTTAGTTTCCATATGTTATAATTATGCTTCACATTATGACAACACAAGCAGGGAAAAAATGTCATGTGTAGGGTCCAAAAATGTGTCATATCTGCCAACAACAATCATTTTTGTGGAGCATCCTACAAATTCCACATTCATGCATGCCTAACATTTTCTGTCTATTCAGTAAAATGTTTGCCAGTCATGAAAATCTTTCCTAATGATGTCTAGTTCTTTCTTTCTTTTCCATAGCTTATAGTGTAAAATTGATGTCTTTAAAAAATGGCTGGTAATGAAGATGCCTGTGTAGTAAATCAGTACAGTCCTTTGAAGAATATGTGTACCTGACTTCCTTCTCATGCCTGTTTCATTTGGTGGACAAATTTAAAAGTGGCTTTTTGCATACTGTAGCAATTATAATGGATTAAAAATAAATGGCAAATTCCCCTTTGCGTGGCATTAAATAGATGTGTTTTGTTTATGTTTGCTGTATAGGCCTACATAATGTGATCTAAATTAAACATACATGAGGTAAATGATGAAGCAATATCAAAAGCTTGACCAAAGCTTTCACTGAATGACATTTTTCCTACACCAGTGTTATGCAAACACTCCACAACACTCATGGTAAAAAATACAAAATTTGTTTTGTCAACCTCTTCTTAATGTTATTCAAAACATTTTCTCTCTGATGAACACTTTCAAAGCTGCACACAAGAATGTATTTAGGTCCTTAACCTGTTAACTGGGTCTTTTCTGGGCTGCTGGTGTAACCTCCCCTGGGTATTTAACCCTGCCCATTTTTTGTAGTTCCTATAATGCATGAGAGGGGTTGCAAACATAATGGGGCTTTCTTTCAATATGTAATGAGAAACTGATTTAAAGATGAAATGTAGCTTTTATTCATAATTATTGCAACATTTATGACTTTTTTATTTTTAAATTTCTATGTGTGTAGTAGACTTGAAAAGACGGTACTACACGTACGGCCTTCTCACAGCCATGACACCATTGTTTCAAATAATTGTCGTGGATGGTGCTGACTACCAAGAAGAAGGCGGTTGGTGGTGCCTCCTAGAGGAAAAAACATCGACTATATAACAGTACTCATACCTAAGGCATATCTCGTCATACCCAGGAGATATTAGGGGTTAAAAATCCAGGACGTAATATTACGTCATACCCACTGAAATAGTGCAATACGAGTACGCACATATATGTCATGCCCAGTTAAGAGGTTAATATGGACATGAAATGAAAGATATGAGGCATGTTTAATAAGTAAGGTTCCCTAGCCTGTAACTTGTGTGTTCATCAAGCATTTTAATTTTTGGTAGGAGATAACACTTGTAGTGGGCGTAACATCCAAGGGATGGCACAAGAGTCAGTCAGATGCTACACATGGGATAAGTTGATGTGCAATAGCAACATGGGAAACTTGATCCTGCCAAGAAGTTCTCAGTGTGATTTGGTTTGTTTTGGGCAAACACGTTTCCCCCATAAAAATTCACTGGCAACTGATGGAGGTGTATGGTGATGGCATAATGACAATGCAGCATGTCATGAAATGTTGCTGAATTACAAAATGGTGGACATCCATAATGATAATTGCATTGATTGTTTCAGCACATGCAGGAGATGTCAAAGCAGCAGAAGTGGAGGGGCTGATTTTGGATACCACCAAGTCACAGAGATGTATCCACTGTGCAGTAGCTGTCCATCATAAATGCACATAATATTGTGTGTGAAGAACTAAGATACCACAAGATGCCTGATGGAAAAGCACAAAAATCAACATTTTGAGATCACTTTTTCACATGTGCAACCATTTAAAGAAGGAACAAAATGTGTTCACAGAATCCACAATAACAGGTGATGAGACATGGGTGCACCATTTTACTCCTCAAACAGAACAAGCTGGAATGCAGTGAGAACAGCCAACATCTCCAACAGCCAAAAAATTCAAAGTGACAGCACACTGAGGCATTTGTTCCAACTTGGCATACGTTTAAAAATTCTATCATGATATAAATTTGGTTCTTGCATTCACAACCCCTCACAAATGGCCATTTCCACTTCCTTATCATTTTGAAATCAGTAACCTACCAAATTTTCCTTCAGCAGGCCAAACAGGTAATCTCAACACAATGGTGCAACCTCACATGGCACACATCAGACACAAGAACTCTCACTGTGGTTTCACTAGGAAGTTCTACACCATCCACCCTATAATCCTGACCTTACCCTGTCAGACCCTATTTTGTTTTGACAGCTGAAGCTGCACTTGGGAGGTCTCTAATTCCACAATAAGGAGGAAGTGGAAATTTCTATTCATGAATAGCTATGAATGCAACAGCTTGATTTCCATCACCAACACTGATCTGACAATAAAGGCCTTAATGGTACTGACCAGGATCAGAGCTGAATTCAGAAGGATATGGTCGCAGTGGTGACCTGACCTGAAATACTAGCCCCAGTCTGCACTGTACAACTTAGGGAAAATAACAAAAAACTTGTTAGAACAGTTACCGTCCAGGCCGAGATTCGAACCAAGCACCCACCGACATGCAAACCGCTTTACCATGTGGGCCGAAGTTCTCATTCCGTTCTGTATCGATAGTTAGGTCTACAGTTTTAATTACCATAGTACTAATAATATTTTTAATACATTATACCATTCAGACCATAAGAGAACACACAATGCAATCGTAAAGCAATTAAACAAAATCTCATTATTTACGCTTCACTGCTATGTTTTTCTAAACACAAGCATTTATACGCATGTCAGCCTCCAAACATTTAAAGGATTTCTAATAGGCCGTGACTGCAGGTACTAAATAAGACGATCTGTGTGATACATGACTAGGTCTGGTCCTTCGTTCTTTATTCTTTAGCCCTTATGTTTTGGTGTACTGACCACTGGCGGTGCACAAGCGCCATGTAATCGCTTCCTTGCCTTATCATGTGCTACTGGGACGGTTGGCAGGTGACTGCCGCGTAGCGCAAGTGGGAAAGGTGGTATGCAAGGCGGTTGAAGATTTAGGGAAAATGGGAAATCAGTTGGTTGGTATAGCCCCGTCTCAGATATTTCCCGTTGAACATTATTTGACAGATCAGACGGATCTGCAATTTGATGCCAAGTAAGTAACGTTTATTTACGTCACGTTGTGGGATAATTATGAAAAGTGAGAGATGTGACATTTATGGTTAACTAGTACTATGAAAATGTTTTAACATGTAATTATCTGAGCTCCGCAGTTATAAACGGTGATGTATTCGAATGTAAACTGCGTGAGGAAATGCATGTTATTCATTTCAGGATGTGAAATATCCAGTCACCTGAACGGAATATTGCTGATTAAAGTAGGCTCGGTAAAACAGTAATTTTGCAGGTTAATTGGTGTTGTGAAACGGGAGTTCGTTTGCTGAAGAAGCATTGTAAATTGCAAGTGCTAGAAAAATATCGGGAAGTAAGAAGGGTGGGGATGCGAGAGTGTTTGGATGATGAGGTCTTTGGAAAATTATCGAGTTAGAAGAATAAGAATGGTTTGTTGATTCGTAGGTTTTTTTGACGATTATCAGGATAGTCGGAATAAAGGAGAAGGCGTTGGGGTGGACACGTAGCCCGCATAGGAGTGATAATAGACACAGCAAGCTTTGGTGTGAAAGCTTGAAGAACTTTTCACTTGGAAGTCATAGGCATAGATTGGATTATAGTATTAAAATGGATATAAAATGAATAGTGGAGGAGGATATGGATTGGATTGGTTTGGCTCATGTGGGGACCAGTAGTGAACTGTTGTGAACATGGTAATGAATGTTAAGGTTCCATAAACTGTGGGTTGTTTATTGACTAGCTAACAACTGTTGGCTTCTTAAGAGGGACTTTGCATCATGGTGTTAAGTTTTAAGTTAATTCCTTTAGGTGCTAATCATACGTACATACCTATACATATGCATTTCGTAGATCCTGAATCTGTCACAAGACAGTAGGATGAAATAAGTCATCTTGAAGTCACAATACACTACACAAAAAACATCACAATCGCAATGTGTACAAAACAAACAATCACTACAACAGTAGAATATTTCCACATAGTCACATCAATGTCATAAATATAAAAGATGTATGTTATGAATTAAAACGGGAATTAAAAATTATAATCTATAATTTACAATCATTCTGTCCATTATTCTGAAATTCATCACGTGAGTAAAAACAATGAGTCATAAGATACTTTCTTAGAGCAGACTTAAATTGTTTTTGTATCATGTCTTAGATTAGATATACTGGTAGGAAGCGATTAAAAATCTTTACAGCAGC
Source organism: Coptotermes formosanus (assembly GCA_013340265.1). NCBI lineage: Eukaryota > Metazoa > Arthropoda > Insecta > Blattodea > Rhinotermitidae > Coptotermes > Coptotermes formosanus. The sequence goes on along the minus strand of BLKM01000501.1, from coordinate 421,432 downwards.
ATAGGAAACACCCCTTTGGAAATCTTGCATGTTTAGCCATTGTTTATGCTGTGCCACCATAAACTGGACAAAAATATTGGTAAATTTGTATTATGTTTTGTGGTGAAAGTTACATATAACTAGTGCACCAGAGTCAACTAATCAGTTATTGTATCCATCTAGAACTTCTAACAAGTAAATGCTTTTTAGCATGGATTAGACTTTTGTAGTGAGTGTACATTTCTCTTTCTGATATTTTTTGGAAGGTCACAAACAACAATATAGGCATGAAATGTTTTTAGTTGTAGGGAATGAGTTTTCCTGGTTGTGTCAGTTCCACATATTGCATAATTAAAGCACGTTTACTTGTTCAAGAATTCAGTAAAATCAAAATTTGTCATAAGAGAAGGTAACCATAAATCCCATGGGAACTGAGTTTTAAGGTTTTCATATCTGTGTTAATGTATCAGATCTTCCTGGATATGACATTACATCATTGGGTGTACAGTTCCCAGTGTTTTAAGACAGTGGTCTGATCTCCAAGCTTCATAAGGTCAGGAACCAAATACCTGGTGACATAGCATCATATTCCAGAAGAACTGATACTTTATCCCATGCAAGCCCTGTGTAGAGGCCATGGTATTTATACAGTACAGTCTGGGACCCACTGTAACCTATTTGTTTCCTCAGCAGTTAGTTTAGCTAGTGTAGGAATTTTGATCTTGTTTTGATTTCATGTTGTTTTTGAGATGGTTGTGAGGGGTTAAGTGTGGTATAGTATAGAACTTCTGTGTTATCCCTCAGTGAAATGATTTTTAATGCATTTAATTATTTCTCATGATATATTGATTAAATTAATTTGATTTCTGGTTATGGGTCAGTTTGGGAAGTACACGTTTCCTCAAAGTAGCAAGAGCTCGGACACAGGAGGGTCTGGTTGTGGTGAAGGTGTTTGCTATTCATGACCCAACCCTGCCACTAGCAGTGCACAAAGAGAAAGTTGAAGAGATTAGGAACAAGCTTGCACCAGCAGTGAATTGCCTTCCCTTTCAAAGAGCTATGGTAAGAATAAATTAGACATGTTCTTCCCTTCATCTTTCACGATTGTGTAACTTGCAATGAAGATTGTCTACATAGTGGAGTTGTTATAATTACTCATGAATTGTGCAGATAAAATTTGTAGGCAGTTGTCTATGACAGCAGTTATGTATGATCAAGCCTTTTTCAACTAGTACATGTGCAGTGGGGACTTCAAACTGAGAAGAATGAATTGAAGTACAAATACAGTTTTTATATTATTTTAAAGTGGGGCAAGAGTAATGAAGTGCAATATAATGACATGAAAGTACGATTGAAGCATAAGTATCAAAGTAATAAACACAGATTTATGTAACTTTGAACAATATGAAGGAAGAGACGAGAATGAAATTCAGGAATCTTAACTCTCGTAGTTTCTTACTTAATTTTAATCACTGATGTGATATTCCGTTAATTCCATGTTTTTTTTTGAAAGGGTAGAGGCCTGCACAGAAATTGCATGAAGACCAAATTCATACATTAAAATGCAAGTGACTGTTGACCTAGAAGAATAGTTATAAAATCCTGTGTATTTGAATGAAGTCTTGTATTTAGTGCACTTTAATGGTAGTTGTGAAATGCATGTGATTTATGTGCAGAGTCTGTCATGTTAGGTAAATAGACAGTTAGGCCTATGGAAGAATGCAGTGTAATTGAATTTAACGAACAGTGAGAACACTTCTTAACTTTAGGAAACAGCCAATGGAATATCATGTTATCCTTACATAAAATATGGATGATTGGGTGAATCATAAACAGTGACTGATGAAAGTAGATACACGCGCATAGTCACCCCATACGCCTTACCTGAAGTAGGGTGTCATGTTGACAAATTGACCAGTAGGTCAGTGTTTCTGAAACTCTTTTCAGTAAATGTACTCTTTGGTCTGAGAATGAATTTCATGAATGCCTTTTTGGTGTCACACTTGTCATATCTAGGGTCTTCCGCATGATTTTCTTGCAGGTGACCGTGGTAACACTTCAGAAGTTTGGGTATTCATTGCCAAGTTTGGCCTAGCAGGACTGGTTTGAATATTTTATGAATTCAATTAATATGAGTGTCTCTATTTCTGTACAACAGAAATGTCTGTTGTTTTACTGCTGTTTTTACTATATCAGCAGTAGGTCTGTGGTGACAAGCCCTTGAATACCTTGTCAGCTTTTATTTTATTTGTACATGACTTTGTATAGTTTAAACTATGTGGAAATTTTACCTTGCATATTAGAGTTCTGACATATTATGTACAGAAGTATTAGGCCTATGGTGACAGTCCAGTGATATAAATAGCCCATCAGTAATAATACAATTTTTTACCATGTTCAGTATTGCTGAGAACTTTCTTCATTATTGTTTTATTGCAGCTGACTGAGAAAGCGGGATTTATTATACGTGAATATGTGAAGTATAGCTTATATGACCGCATCAGCACACGCCCATTCCTGACTGACATTGAGAAGAGATGGATTGCATTTCAAGTCTTATATGCTCTCCACCAATGCCACAAAATGGGAGTAAGTGACGTGTTTTTGGTTATATGTACAGCTCACTCATCACGCATTTGTGCCTCTTTTGCTCGCTTATTTGTTTGACATGTTTGTATGCATACTGTAGTGATGCTGATGAAGACTTTAGTCTTCTGTGATATGATACTGTGTCTGTAGGGCCAGCTCACTGTAGTTGGTATAGCGACTCCCTACAGGCTGGACAGTCCGGGCTTTGAACCCAGGTGGGGGCAAGATTTCTGGCACCTGTCCAGGAGGGCCATGGGGCCCACCACCATCTAGTGCCAAGGTGAAAGAAACAGTACAGCTATACCTCTGCTCCCGCTCTGGGCCTTCATGGCTCATTCTAGGTTGAACTTTACCTTTACTAGTTGGTAAATAGTTATCAATGTTTTGGACCTGGAAAATGGAGTCAGCATGCCCCCCCCCTGAAATGCCATTAACAGCCAGTTGATATGGCATCATGTCCCACAAGGCTTGAATCTACCCACACTTTAGTCACACTGTTACACATGATGAGCCTGTGTATACGGTGCCACAAATGTGTAACACGTAAACTGTATCATTTAAAAATATACGTGATTGGATCAGAAATTATGCATCATAAGGTCTTAATAAGAGAGGCAGTGTACGTGTAACGTAACACTGAGGTGCATTCGTGTAACCAATGGTGCCATGGAAAAGCAATAAATATTACACATTCTGAGTGTGTGTCTGTAGTCTTAATTATCCAGCATGTAAAGCAAATGTGCCTTATTATATTGTCATCTGCAGTCTGTTGGGCTGTACCATATTTTTCCACATAATCTCATTTTTGGAAAAAGGTCATTGAACATAGAATGTGAGTTTCGATTTTCTCTACAAATCTTGTCTGAAACATTTTTCATTCTGTGAAGAATTCAGTGAGATATTATCATAAGTGTTCATATGCCTTCATGTAAAGTACCAGTTATTCTTGTCAGATTTTACTGAAACTTGAATTTTTGTGATGGATTTTCAAGAAAGTACTCCAATGTCAAATTTTGTGAAAATCCTTCCAGTGAGAGCCGGGTTGTTCCATGCAGATGGATGGGCAGGCGGGCAGAGGGACATGACGAAGCTAATAGACACTTTTTGCAATTTTGTGAATGTGCCTAAAAATTTAATGGACATTTCAACAAAAAATTGAAATATGAAATGTAATATGATAAAGGTGGTGCAAACTAAACATGCATAAATATGGTTTTTTACAGGATGCCAAGAAGAGTAAGTTACAGACGCAGCCCTTTTTTATGCGCTAGTTGTGTTCCTGAAATTTGGCCGTAAATCAAAAAGGTGTAAGTCAAAAATGATATACCAGAGAGAAATAAAGGGTTAGCGTGATGGAACACAGCCAGCCAAAGGGCATTAAATCAAAAATGAGAGAGCACAAATTAAGAGGTGTAAATTTCCAAGGGGTGTTTAGGCAAAGAGGCATAAAACAGATGAGTGTAAAACAAGGGCTGGGTGTATGGATATACAGTCTACTGTTTATACAATTCATAAGCATTGTTACCAACCTTTATTTGTGTGTGTGCATGTGCATGTGTGGTAGAATTAACCTTTTAAAGCCTAGCGGTAATTTTACATACGACCAGGTTTAACATTAAAAAATTCTACGTGGTGCCCACATTGCGTTTATGTGTTTTGTACGGATCTCAGAACAAACAGCAACTTTTGTCTTATAAAACATTAACAGAATGGTTTTTATAACCGAAGTGGAGAGTGTTTACAGCGCGGTACGCACTGAGTCCTTATATAAAACAGATACACTTCGTCTTTAAAGGGTTAATATATCAGTCTGTGTAGGCTATCAGATTGCTGCAAGAATTGAATATGTGAACAAGTAGAATTATTTTTTTCTTACAAAGTTGTTTTTAAAGTTTATTTTAAAACTTATTTTAATTATCCATTCAGTTAATGTACCTGGGATCTGAACATATGATATGAATTACCTTTGCATATATTAAGTACCATTTGCATATTGAGACTCATCTAAGGATGCCTGTTTGTAGTTGCAATGTATAGTGAGAGCTGGTGGTAATAAAGGTGGTAGTAGTTCCAGTTGTAAAGTTAGTTGTATTTATATATTTGTTACGAGCATCATTTGTGATTGTACGAATGAGGTATCTGTACTGTTGATTGACGCGCAATAGCTGGTTTGTATCTGAAAGAAATGGACAGCAAGACCATTGAGATATAAAGAATGACAAGGAATGCTGTTTGGCAACTCTCTTCTCCAAATTTAAGTTAATGTTTCAACTGTTATCTTTCAGCAGATAGATCACAGTGTCCTGGTACACAGTGCATAGTGTTTTCAATCAGCATGGCCTCCAGAACTTCCAAAATACACTCCATATTAAAGATACAGTCGGTTCCAGGTGTGTCATGGGGACATCAAGCTTGAGAACATCCTTATTACATCATGGAACTGGGTGCTTCTAGCAGACTTTGCCTCTTTCAAGCCTACATATTTACCAGAGGATAATCCAGGTGACTACTCATACTTCTTTGATGCCTCAAGAAGAAGGACATGCTACATTGCTCCTGAAAGGTTTGTCTGAACTGCTTCTTAATTCGGTATTGTGTTGTGCAGATTTTCCTCAGAAATTGCATGAACTTTTCAGACACTGTCAGTTGTGTTATGACTTACATTGCTTCACAGTGTAATTCTGAGCAGCATTTGTTATGTTGTACATGTATTTATATTCATATGTAGGTGGACTGGGGCTCAGTGTGGTAACTTTCTGATTTATAGTTTTTAGTGTTATGAAGGTACAGGTTTGCTGTTTTAGGAACTGTGTTGACAAATTGTGTGTGTCTGGCAATGTGTTTCAGTGCCAGCTGATTCGGCTGTGCGTGTGATGTTACAGTGAACCTATTTCATCATCAGATTCAGGTTCTAAGTTCATGTTGGTCATCAGGACCCTGTTTGACTGAGCCCCATTGTACCAAATCCTGAATACTAAAGACTGTGAATGCTAAAGACATAAGAAAGGTAGAATATGGCTTTGAACAACAGATATATTCTAACTTGGAGTACTCATTAGAAGCAAATATCTTGTCTGAAGTGTTTTACCATATGAACAAACAAATCAGCACTGTTCATTTGACCATCCAAGTATTCAAGTCAGTCACGGTCCAGACTTTTATTTTAGCAAACAAAATTGTAAATATCCATTTTACCAAAAAGGAAAAATAATAATACGCAATGGAATAAATTGCACAACTTTACATTCCAAAAATCTCTTTCTCAAACCCCATAACCTCTCCAAGACAAATGGGAACAGGGTTGCAAAACCAACACTTTGAGGGGCAGAAATTAACACAAAGAATAAAGCTGCAACAGAATGAAACAAAACTGCTTCCAAAACTCTCTGGGAGAGGGCACCAAAAAAACTGGAGAAATGACAGTGTCTAGAAGCAAGAAATTTCACGTGTGCCCTGTGCATAGTAAATGCAAATTTACCATGTGTCTCCCACCTTCTTATTTCCACTGATGTCATAGTGCACATGTCTACTACAGAAGAGAAAATTATTCAGTGGCCTGTTTCGTTGAATGCCAGTGCTCAGAAGCCAACGTCAACAACTCAGTCAGCTCAGTAGATAATAATTAATCATTTTTCTAAATCTGATATTCATATCATGCTTTGGAGACCTTCCCATACTCGTGATTTTTGAAACTGTTATCTCAGTGACAAAGAGTGCCAGTATGGCAATCATGCAGATTAGTTATGTGGGACGACCACTGGCACCACAAAATACACTGTCTTTAAATTAAGATTACCAGTAGGTTATTGGCTGAAAATGGTGAAGGATGTGTGTAATGTGCTAGGGAAGACAGACAAATAGAACTTCAAACCATGTTTTCTACACAGAAATTAGCTGTGTATTTCATAATTTAATGTTAGTAAATGGAGATAGGCTTACTGTATGTAATGGAACCTTACTCATGTATTTTCCGCATTCTTTCATGAGTGGGGGGGGACTTACAGATGTTGGTGTGTTGTACCTTACTGTCATTCTCCTTTTATTCCTTACAACCAGTTATACCAATACAGTAGCTGTATAGCCTTTGGACGTGAGGATAACACAAGTACAATGTATTTAACAGTGTCCTGAAACTTTGTGTGGTGATAGATTTACTTTGTGTCATGTGCAGTATGTACTTAGGAACTGTTTAAATGCAAATTCAACCAGTGTTAATTATGAGGTATGTGAAAACCTCAAGGCTGAGGAAGTGTACAAATTAGACTGTAGGTTCTGAACATTATGGTCGAGTAGTTAGCCCTGCTGCATGGTCTGAAGTTCGGCTGATGTAACTGAGGTTTCTTGTGGTTTACCACAGTTACTCCAGAAAAGTGCTGTGATAGTACCTTAAAATAGTCTGTCAGCGCTTATGTTCACATACTTTTCAATTCTTCATTCACAGCCATTTTCCTGTTTGATGCTGCACAAGCAGTACAGTTAAAGAATAGCAATAAATAAATCAAGAATAATGTCATGAAGTGGGAAGGGGCAACAGGCCTGGCCACACTAAAGACAGAAGGAATGTCACATTGAGGAGCATGTACACCTGTAGAAGATGTTACTAGATGACTTATTTCCAAGATCACCCTTGGTGTTAATTATGTTATCGACTCAAATATTATGCATAGTTGGCCTGTTGTGGGTATTACAAGACATAGATCCAGCTGTTTTTAGTTTTTTCAGATCATCTTTTTCCTCTTCAATTGCTATTCTATAACTGGGAAGCTATATTTGCTCATAGCTCATGTTCCTAACATATTTTTCTTCTTAATTTCTTCTGTAGTGCTATATAAAATCTGTTAATTAGTGAACTGTTTTGTGTTCCTCTCAAGGTATTATGTAAACAGTACACAGTGTAAGTAAAGTATTATGTTTGTTGTTCTCTCATTGGTGTTTTTCTTATTGCAATTCTTAATTTATGTATTGGGTAAGTGTATGTAAATACACAGATTATTGTCATCATCATCATATGTTAACAGATAAAACAATTGTTTTTGCAGTATTTTTATGTGTATTTCTTAAATTTTGTCATGTGCACTTTTATACATAAAGGAAAATTTGGTCTTTTATGTGTTGCTGTTGGCAGATTTATACGGACACTAAACCCAGATGGTTCTAGTCAAGTGTTACTACCAGAAGAGAGCCTACACAAGGGAGACCTCACCCCAGCAATGGATATCTTCTCTGCTGGCTGTGCACTGGCTGAACTTTTCAACGAGGTGCATGATGCCCCATTCGACCTTTCAGAGATGTTAGCGTACTGTTCTAGTGAGGATAATGACTTTAAACATCTGGACAATTTGGAAGATCCAGATATAAGGGTAAATTTTGCCTCTTGTTCTTTTCCCTCCATTATCTCCAGAAATTTTGACTGTGCATCTCAATAAATAGTAGATTTAATGTAATGCTGTGTCATGAATGAACAAAACAGTATCGGTCTCAACACAGTGGGATGTCACATGTAAAAAAAGTAATGTGCTGTATGTTTAAACACTAGACAGTGGACAAGTCCAAGAACTGTGTAATTTTAAATGTGCTGTACCATTGTCAGAACCCTACAGGAGTATACTCAGTGCATAATGTAATTTTCAGTAGTAGCTTTTAGACAAATATGTAACAGAATTGAATGTGCATGTATGTAGTGTACATTCAGTTTTTCAGGAGGCACACAAAGGGAAGTGCACCTTATGTTCAAATAACTATGGTAAGTGAGCACAGTCTCATTAGCACTGAGACGTGCATGTGTTGCAGGCTCTGAATCAGAAGTGTATACAGTGAAACCCTCGAGACATTTTTGAAACAATTAAACAGATCAGGTTTATTAAGCAGAAAAATTCCTTTAAAAGGTAAGCCTAAAAATATTATTTTGTAATTCTGTATTGAAAGCAGTATTCACTTTGCTATAATATTATTCTATAAATTCTGCATTGCATTATTCATCGTCACAGTTAAACCACATTTGAAGTGTTACTTGAGTCAGTGATTTGGACACATTTGTGAACAGAGGACTGCATATTATTTTTGTACTCACAACTGGCAGATGAGAAGCCCATTTTTGCTGGAACTCTTCCATAAGTACTGATTTTGCCTTCCCATTTTTTTTTCTGTTTCTGTTGTTCCCTTGCAGACTTTAAATTTTGTGTCTTAATTTTGTATAAGCATGTTTAAAGTTGACACTGAAATGCCAGTTTGTCATGTTTTTTTTATGAGTAACACCTGCAGTAGCATCCACCTTGTGTATAATGTGCACCTTGTCTTCTCTTGATAGCAGCTTATGTTTCATGTTGGTTTTTGATGTAGTAGCCATGCTAATTGTGTGTTTAGTAATTTATTATCCTTTGAGATAGAACCTGCACATATGACATGTGAATCAAACATGATAGTATATAAGTTTTACACACAAAATACTTCAAATTGCTGCAATTGAAGTAAAACATTTACACATTTACAACATGCTCTGTCACACCCACATTTCTTTGCCTTGCAGATTTCCCACATGCAATGAGGTTGTCTGTCAGATTTTAAGTTTTGTTATAATGCATTGTCAGTGTTTGGGACTTGCATTCCCGTATTAGTTGATAGCACTAATATAACCATAGTTGGCAGAGGTTTATACAAGTATTATCACAGTGACCCATTGTAGGCCTTGTGACATTACTGGTCTCATACACTAACATGCATCGCAAACATGGGTCCACTCACCAATACAACAGGCGACATACATTGTGTGTTAGCCATGTATGTTACACCATATGAAACACACACATGGAAATGACCTTGGAGATTAACCTTTATGAATTAAGAGCATCATCTTGTTGCCATACTTTTAAAATAAACTGAACAAATGCAAATGGGGAAATTGTTCAAGTTCCTGGTGTGACAGTTTTATTAAAAGGGTGAAAATACATTGCCTTGTGAACTTTTCACATGTCATAGATGGGAAAGCCTTTTAAGCACGAAACATATTAAAAGGGCAATGTGTCCGTTAGTTATACAAGAAGATTTCGGTACTGATTTATTACAGTGTCTTAGCAGGAAGGCAGAGTAAGCATAGTTATTTTTAATGGAGTTCACTGTATATTTTGATTAGTTGAACACTGCACATGTAAGCAGTATTTCTAGCAAATATTTGTACTGTAAGAGATTTGAGGTTCACACTGCATGAGTATCAAGAATATGGTCGTTAGGGGTGTAATATCATGTAGTTTCATGTATGTGTCCAAATTCTTTGAAGAGACATTCTGCTGACATCTTCAGGGTGGAAGAGTATGATTAATACTTAGCTACCAAACTGGACAGTGTCATATTTCAGAAGACCATCACCTTAAAATGAAGATTTAAGTCTTCTGGGATGTTACGGTGGTGACTGGTAAATGGTTGCAAATGTTATGAAGTATCCTAATCTTCTAGGACTGCTTGACCCTGAATATGAAGGCAGTAGGATGCTTTTAAATATTGGTAACTGTTTACTAGGCAACATGGTGTGACATGCCACAGAACTTCAATCGTGAGCAGCACTCCTGTGAGAGCCTCAAATCTAACATGTTGAGGAGAGTCGTAATGTTTGTAGGAACTGATTCGCAACATGTGTGAACGGGATCCAGCTCGCAGGCAGTCTGCTGAAGTATACCTTGCTCAAGAACGTAATAGAGTTTTCCCTGAGTACTTCTATTCATTTCTGCAGCCCTACATGCACATATTCTCAGCCGCTCCCATTCTTTCCCCAGATGAGAAGATATCCAGGTACTGTAGCTGTTTTCTTATAATGTTAATGTAATTTTTACTCTTATGAACAAGTAATTTTTTTATATTTATAACTGATTTTAATGAGCTCAGCATAACTGCCATAAGCCAGCATATCTTGCACCGAATATGTGAAAAGTCTGAAGTGGGGACCAGAATAACTAGTGTGTGATCACTTTAAGAAGTTATATGTTGCTATATTTCAGACATTAACAAGATTCTGTATCTGTGGTGGATACTGTAGTAAAAAGTTACAAACATGTAACTGAGTTAACTAATTGGTTACTGCCAACACTTTCATCACTGAGAGAAGAATTTTCTTCATTATGTTCCACCCACAGGATATGATCTTCCATTCCATTCATATAATTTAACACACAGCACTCTTTAAACCCCTTGGCAGTAGATTTTGGTGAATTGTCATTCCAGTCACTCTTAATCCACTGTCCATGCAGTGCTGCAGATGGTATTTTTATGTTTCCTGCTGTTTTTAGTGGGCACTTGCCAGATGGCAGGCATGCCTCTTGAAGGCCGCTTAGTCGATGATAGCATGATGTGTTAACTACCACATCAAGAACCTGTAACTGAGAGGTCATGCCTCATGAGCTGTGTTTGGATTAGAACTTGCTGTTCAGTTACCCTTGAAAGCATCCAGAACTCAAATTCCTCTTTTTATTGGAAGAGATCTTGATCTGTTCCAAGACATGTCACCCATTCAGCCGTAAGCTCTGCTGTCATACACCCTTCACATAACAGTCAAACACAGGACATCTCCTAATTGGTATACCAAAAAACAAGTTATATAGCTTTACTGGTAATTAAAATACTGATCTGGTTTTGACAAGAATACAAACATGAGACATAAAAGTTTCAGTTTTATATCTCAGAATATTATGACAGTTCTTTATTCCAGCACTGCAGGAAAACTTGAGCCTGTTATTAAAAAGCTTTCTTTTAACAAAATGTAGCTCCCGCCAATTTTGCTAAAGTGTTCTTAAATGAAACTGCCTGAATGTTGGATTGGTTGAGGAGGACCTATGAATTGGCTGGCCCATTCACCAGACCTAACAGCTGTGGATTTTTATCTGTGGGGTTTTCTGATTTCATTGATCATAATGCATGATGGATGATGTGTAGAATTTATTAATTGTGTGAGAATGTTTGGCTCTTCAATACCAGAATTAAATGCCCATAGTGAAACAGAGAAGGCCAGAATTTGACTGCCTCTTGTATAAGGGCGCTGCTTAAGAGGAAGTGTATTTATATGACATTCGGAATGTTGATCATCACACTGTGCTTTATGTATATATAACGTTTGGTGCCAGAGGATTAAGTATTACCACGAAGAATTAGAGCATTCCAAATCCTGTGCATCTGATGCTTGCATTCTTGTCAAAACCAGTTCATTATTTAAATTACCAGTAAAGTTCTTTGGCTTTTGTTTTTAGTATATGTATTTTGGGACATTCTGTATAATTGCACTTGGACATCTTCCTTTTGGAAGATGCTTACTCTCCAGAATAACAAATGGTGTCAGCTTCCTCCCATCTGCCAGTACCGAAAGTATTGCTGTTTTCAGTTTTCCGCGCCCAGTTGTCTTGACAATACTGATTTTGAGCCTTTTACGTCAATTGTAGTGTTGGTTGGCATATGACAGAAGGCTAGTGTTCAGTGTGTGGTATTTCTTCTTACATGGGTTATTTAATGATACGTTCAGTTGCTAAATGTGATATAGTACTGATGATAGATGAATGAATTTGGACCTTGGTGGAATGATACTGATAGGGAAAAACCAAATTCCTCAGAAAAGTACCTGTTTCAATGCCACTTCATTCACCACAAATCCAACATGGATTGGCCTGGTATTGAACCCTGGCCTCCACAGTGAAAGGTCTGCCTTACTCATTTGTCTTAAGAGGTAATACTGTTTTGAGCGTGGATTACTGGTGCTGGTATGCTGTTAATTTTTGCAGGTAGTCTGTGAGTAACTTCTGCATTCATGTAGTTCCTCCGCAAAGGGCTAATCGCTTATGAGCTATATATCTTACTACCAGAAATAATTGGCCTTGAATCTTACTGTGGAATCTTCAGGGATATTGTGATTTCCATTGCCTTAATTGTATTGTCACTCTGGTAACTTGAAGACCATTTTACATTTTTGTAGCATAAACTCAAAAACATTTTTATCAGTCGCGTTAAATTTGGGTTGAATTTGCCACCTTGTGGCATATAATTATGTATATTGATGGCAGCAACTGTTTCTTGCTTTCCTTTGAAGATAGAGGACAGCAACATCCTTTGAAACATCTTCCAACCAGCCCACCACAACACTGTGTCATCACCAACAAATGGAAACATTTTTAGGGTAACAGGTGTCTCTGTGGGTGTGGGAGATCAACATCTGCTTGGGGTTGGCCACACTTGGCCTAAGAAATTTTTGGATGTTTGCAGACTGAGGAAAGATATGCAGAACATCATCAAGATTCTCAGAACTGACATTGGTCAGGAGGAGGGGAACGTTGGTAGTGTTGATGGAGAGGAAAAGGAGGGTGCAGAAGATGGTAGTGATGAAGAGACTGCAGAAGCTGATGGACTAGTTATCATCACTGCTTTGGTTACATCCTGTATAAGGTGAATTATTTGCAATGTTCCATAAGCCATTCAGAATAAAACGAGCATGCAAAATAATTAGTTTTGTTTCTCAAATTTTATGGTTGTGTTTAAATTGTGCATTCTTTTATGTATGATGTAATATTGGGAACAAATAACCCAATTTGTTTTTAGAATGTAAGTGAAATTCAGCATTTTCTAATCACCATAGTTACCTGGAAATGAACCAGGCTGACTTGTTAAATTATCTTGAATCATTAAAGGCTTCTTCTTTCATTTGTGGGAAGTTGGTGTGAGCCTTTGTGTTTTTCATAGTCATACATTTTATGTGGGTGCACAGTTTCTTGGTTTTATTTAATTTATTGCTGTGCTTTAAGTCATATCCTCACTTGTGGAACTATGTGATCTGCCTCATTTCATTCAGATAGTTTGTGCTTACGTAGGAGATGTTTATGATTGATTAAGTGTGTGTGTAATTCACAGGCAGAAGATATCATTGCTCTGGGTGCCTGAGTAGGGGCATTAATTGTCGGGTGGCTTTGATACTTTTATACTGTAATCCGTAACAGACACTCAGTGTCTGAATGGTTGTGTATGTTGTCACATGATCTTGATATGTAGATATTTTCACCTGTAAGAGACACTAGATGCCTCACGTGTGGTGTTTGTTACTAGATGGCCTCGACATATTCATACTTTTCATGTTGGATTTTCATGGAACCTTTTCCACTAGTGTATAATGGCAGTGTAGGTGTAGTTAAGGAAATCTGTGTAGTTTATTTCTCATTATTTGCACGAATGTAATATGGTAATATGATATTTTAATTTAGTTCCCACATTTCTTTGTCGCCTGTTAATATAAATATATACCATAGAATGTCAGTGACATTCTTTTATCGTAATTTTAAATTGAAACAACCTTGTGCTGTGAAGTATGTGTAGACTTGCAGTGCTCTTCTGTGCACAGTATTGTATATCATGTTTCAGAGGTTTACATCATTGTACATCCAAACTACAGTGTCTGGATATGTTGCTTGAATTGGCAGCCCATACTTCCTCTGAGACAATCCTGGATCGCATCCTTCCATATGTAGTAAGTAGTGTATGCTTGTCGCCTTTTCTGAATTCAGTAAACAGACGGGCCACACCTGCAACAAACCACAGTGGTATGGATGGATTAGTTGTGAATACGTAATATACTGGGAAGTATTTACTTATTAGTCTTTTTACCTTATTCTACGGAGTGTCACTTTTATTGTGTCCGTGAGTGTGGCAGCTTTGTCACGTAGAAAGCCTGCGTCCAAGACATTTCATGACAGTCTCCTTGCTCAGGGACACTGTAAAAGTGGCATCCTGTATAGGGAAAGATAGGCTTATGGAATCTTCATGTCTGTGCCTGCTCGTACATGGTGTCTCATAGTAGGGATTTAAATCATTTGACAGATTTTCATGAAACTTGATACAAACACCATGCCACTAGAGCCACCTTATTTTAGTACTTTTTAATGTGTATCAGTACTATCAACCTAGCAGCCATGAATGGCTGGTGATGAGCAAACTGATAAAAAGATGGGTGTTAATTTATAATGAACATTTTTAAATATGGAATTAAAGCAGTTGTTTATTTTTTATTTTAATTTTCCTTCTTTTCATTTTATGATGTTAATTCTACAAATAATTAAGAAGGTGTCTTAGTTTGAAACATCTCATTGTGATGCATGAATAGGCAAGTGAACAGATGGGCCATCAATCATAACTGTATTTTCAGACAATATCTTTTATTGTCCAAAACCTGCTACCTGTTTCAGCATATTTATAAAGCCATCAGCAGGTACAGGCATACAAGATCTGACAATAAAGTAATGAGACTGGTTCCAAAAAAAATTGTATTTTATTTATTCATCAACTACAATGTGGGCACCTTCAAAGTACATCCCTTGTGCCTGCACACACCTTTTCCAGCGGTGCTGCCATTGTTTGTAGCATTCCCGGAATGCAGCTTGTGGGATGTCGTTTAAGGCCTGCGTTACAGCCCTCTGGATGCCTTCTATTGACTCAAAATGGTGTCCATTCACTGCTGATTTTACTTTTTGAAATAAAAAGAAGTTGCAAGGTGCTAGATCAGCTGAGTAAGGAGGCTGCAGCATCACCGTAATGCATTTGGATGTCAAAAACTGCTACAGAGAGCGCTGCATGGGCTGGCGCATTGTCGTGATGAAGGATTCAGTTTCTCTGAATGATTGGACGAACCCGCATTACCCTTTTCCTCAGTCTTTCAAGAATTTCTGTGTAGTAATATTGATTGACTGTCTGTCCAGCAGGAACCCACTCTTTGTGAACAATACCCATGGAATCAAAAAAACACACAAGCATGCATTTCACTTTTGACTTCGACATGCGTGCTTTCTTTGGCCTTGGTGATCCCTTTGAACGCCATTCCAAGCTTTGACATTTGGTCTCTGGATCATACTGGAAAAACCAACTCTTATCACCAGTGATAACTTGGTCCATTAACTCTGGGTTGACTTTCACTTGTTCCAGCAGATCAGCACAAACGCTCAACCACGCATCCCTATGTTGCTCTGTGAGATTCCTGGGCACCATCTTGGCACAAATTTTTCTCATCCCCAATTCTTCAGTCAGTATCAAACAAACGGTTTCCCAGTTCATGTTCACTTCATCAGCAATAATTTTGACTGTTAATCTTCGAGCGGATCAAACAAGTTCTCTTACCCGTGCTGCGTTGTTACCTGTCCGTGTTGTTGATGGTCGTCTGCTGCGCTGCTCATCTTCAACAAGGGTTCTGCCTGCAGAAAACATTTTGTGCCAGTGAAAGGCTTGTGCTCTTGACATTGCATCATCTCCAAAGGCCTGCGTAAGTTTTCCATGTGTTTTGGTGGCATTATCACTGAGTTTAACACAAAAAAAGATGGCATATCGCTGGGCGATGTTCCCTGCTTCCGTTTCCATGACAAGGTTCACAAACACATCCTGACACGCCGAGCACGTACTCCACATTGAGGCATTGCAAAGCCATGCCACTGCTAGTGCAGGTGGAGGAACGACCAAGGTCAAAGGCTGTCTGTGTTAGGGGCTGCAGTATTGCCCGTACAGTTAGGAGAAAATTAATTTCATTACTTTATTGTCAGATCTTTTATATATAGAAATTGTGCCCAGCATGCAAAAACAAACATTTGAATATCTGTATGATTGGGATCTCTGTCATCATTTTAATTAGTAATGTGTTGTATTTAAATGCTTATTTTCTGTTATTTTTATGCCTGTGCCTGATGAAGGCTTTATAAATAGGCCAAAATGTGTGACATGCCTGGGACAATAAAAATACTGTCTGAAAATATAGTTGTGATTGATGGTACATTTGTTCACATGCCCATTGAGAAGTTGCACTGGATTTATATTTTTAGCCTCATTTCTTACAAGGCTTCTTTGTTCCAGATTTACCTGGTTCATGATCCAGTCCCTCATGTTCGTGTGAGAGCAATACATACGGTCACTAGTTGTTTGGAACTTGTGAAGTCTGTGCCGTGCAGTGATGCCAATATTTTTCCCGAGTATGTGTTACCTGGTCTTGTATCGGTGAGTGGTATCTGATTTGTATAGTTGAGGGTTTTATCTTTTACTGCAGGGTAGCGATGATGACCCATATCACAAGATATAATTTTAGCAAGCCAAGGTGGTGCCTTAACCTTTAAATGCCTGGAGTGGACATTTAAATTTTAGCACACTGTTTGTGTAGAACCTGAATACCATATGAACCAAGAAATATAAAATTATGAAATACAGAGCATTTTGAAAAAAAGCAGATTGTGCAGTGTGTTTTAAAAATGCAGTAAAGGCCCTTATTGTCTAAATAGATAAAGTACATTGTTTGGGATCCTGTTGTGTGCACATTCCACATATGGGACACCAGGGCCTTAAAAGTTAAAACAGGATACCATCAGATTTTTTCTCATTTTCATGCTTATGTCACTTATTACTGTATTCCTATCTAACCTATAACATATTTCGCTGTGAAAGCATTGTGTAATAAACTAAATAACGCACAGACAATGTATTGTCGTAAGAAACTTTCGTTTCATCCTGCTGATGGTCTCTTAATCTTGGAGTTTACAACCACAGTTCCATGTGCATGTCATACCTTCTTTGTATGTGCTGCTATCTGCCCATCTCAGTTGCATTTTTGATCACCAAGTGAAGAATACTAACAGTGAAGCTTTGCATTATGTTTACTTTCTTTGTTGTTGGTTTGTTTCTTTTAAGTCCAAAGATTCTGTCAGTAATGTGCTTCGAACACCTTTTAATTTCTTTTCTTACAACAGCCTATTTTTCCAAGTCTCTAATCCATACAAAAGGCTTGGTATAACTATAGTTTTTTATAAGTAAGATACTGTGAAGCTGTGAAGTGAATGACTGGTACAATTCTGTTTAAGAACCTTCACTGTTAAAAGTAATTAAAATCAGGTCAGTGGGGCAGTTGACTGATAACATCTGCATATGGTTTCTGTAGAATTAAAAGCAGTTAATACTAATATCTGAGTAGCCATTGCTCTGTAGAATAATGGTCAGTATCCATTACGTACATTTTACGTGATTCAGGTGACAAGAGATGAGGCAGTAGTTGTCCGGGCAGCATATGCAGGGAACATTGCCAGACTGGCCAAGACAGCAATGCAATATCTAGACCAGTGCCACCCGAAGATGCAAGTTGCAGATAATGGAGGAGGAGCTCCCCCAAGCTATGAGTCAGAATTGCAGACACTGCATGAGATGATACAGCATGCAGTTGCTCTGCTGCTCACTGATCCTTGCAACGTGGTGAAACAGACACTTATGGAAAATGGAATTACAGAGCTCTGTGTGTTCTTTGGAAAGCAGAAAGGTGTGTGTATTGTCTCTTATATCACATTTGTGCATATGTCAATGCTGCACAATGACCATTGTTGTCTGAGAAAATAATTATTAAACTGAAACAAAATATTAATATCATTCTGCATGTTTTGTAATAGTGTAAACTAATTTCCATTAATTACAAATACAGTAAATAAGAGTTGTTTAGAATATTGCATGTATGTAATACCAGAAGTAAATAATAAAACATACTTTCATAAATATTTACTGATTTTAAGGTGCTTTTGTACACTCAATAAACTGAGAAAGTGTAAACAAGTACAGAACTTTTTTTTAATCTTGGGACTGCACACTGTAGAACAGACACTGTTGCTGCATAGTGCTACCAACTCTGCATTGTGCAGTCCCACAGACCCTGTTCCTGCGTAGTGCCACCAACTCTGCATTGCTCAGTCCCACGTTAAATTAAATGCCTCTTTCCAGTTTGTGTAGGCCCTGTTTAAACCAATGTGAAATTGTCATGAAAACACATTTATGTGTGATAGGGTATATATTACATACAGGTAAGTATGACATTTGTAATGTTTAATGGTCTGTTCTTCCACAACACACTAACCATAAAAGCTGTGCAGTTTGTTGAATATTCTGTGTTTGTTTCCAGCTAATGATGTGTTGTTATCCCACATGATAACATTCCTTAATGATAAGGAAGACAAACAGCTGCGAGCCTCATTCTTCAAATGTATCATTGGAGTAACAGCATATGTGGGTTGGCATGCGTCACCCATACTAACACCACTGCTGCAGCAGGTAATGGCACTTTGCATGTAGTACCTGCCTGTTCATATATTTTAAGTCTTTGGTACATTTATAATTGCATTTTGCACAGCTAGAACCCAGCAAGACCATGCTGAGACAGATTTTGTAACTAGGGCAGTTTTGCTACATTTAACTATAACAAACTTAAAATAATAATATGGAAGGGAAGTGTATATCATATACACACATCAGTATTCATGTGTGCACATGGTGGTTACGTAAAGTTTACATGTTACTTGATGGGAGTGTGTGATGTACTTGAATTTGATTTGTAGTAAAAAAAAGTGTTCAGTGCATGGTTGATGTTTCAGGGTCTTACAGATCCAGAGGAGTTCGTGGTTGTGAAAGCGATAGAAGCCATGACATCTCTTGCTAGTTCTGGTCTCCTACAGAAGTCGAGTTTATATGATCTTCTGAATGATGTGGCATGCTACCTAATTCATCCAAACTTGTGGATACGACAGGTACGCTGAGTAGCTTGAAGCTATGATGTACCTGCTTTTAAAAATAACTGGCTGTGACTTCTCAACAAATACTTTATTGAGCTGAAAAAAAATAATGTAAATACAGATTAAGGCATTATGGTCCTTCAAAATGTTGGGAATTACATGCTCAATGAATGCAGTACACTTCCTGGAAGACTTGAATTTTCGGCATTAAATAACCTGATTCAGTAGAGTCAGGCATTCCCCAAACCTCTCCCCAATATTTTGCGTCATCTTCATCTTTCAAATGCCAAAAAATCAAATTCATATTCCTTTTTCTTTATGGTATATTCTTACTTGAAAGTTGTACCTAAAAACATGACAAACTTGTGACTTGTGTTTAAAGGCCTATAGAACGTTGGCTATTATGCATATTAGTTTCAGTAATTTATGTTGCTCAAGAATTTGCTTTGTTGAAAATTTGTTGACACTGCTAATGTTGGAATGCTGCTTGGATCCTTCCTGTCCTTGTGCTGAACATGATTTAATCCGTTGTTTGAATCATAACCTGTGTCATTGTGTTAATATTGATCATGAGGCAGTTATCGGGAGGTAACATAGTGTGGGTCCCAACACAAGAAGACTAACACATGTCTTACGCAGGCTGTGGTTGGCTTTCTGAGCTCAATGGCACGAGTGCTGGATCTAGTGGATGTGCAGTGCAAGGTGATGGTGGCAATACAGCCATACTTGCAACACCAGGTGATCCAGGTTGGCAGGGAGGTGAGTACAAGAATCAAGCATAAGTTTTACCTCTTGAAGAAATATTAGTTTCTTTTTGAGGAAACAGTTGTGCAAACATATAGAAAATGTGTTTTCATTATGTGGATTTTTATTATTGTGTTTTAAAGGACCACGTCTTGCAGTAAGGCCACTAAGGTGATTTTATAAAATGATCAATATTTGCACAACTTTTGTTGAACCCTTTAAACGCCCAATGCAGTAAACACACTCCATCTGGATGATAAAAACCAGTCAGTTAATGGTGTTTAGAATAAAATGTCGCTGTTTGTTTTGAGATTTACGAAGGTAAAAGGTAAAGCCGTCCCATTATCTGCCAAGCATGCACAAAAGGGAGGTATGGGTGTAGTCCTACCCATACTTGACCCTGGTGCTAGAAGGGTGCAGGTGGTCAGTGTGAGGCCCCCCCACCCCCGGCACCTCCAGGAAAGTGACCTGGTACCCTTTGTATGTGAGAGCCATACCAAACAAATAAACATCCTCTCCTTTGCACATTCATGGTGGCAGATGAAGTAAGCACTGGGCTTTAAATGGTTAATTACTGCCCACTACATATTTTAATGTGTGTGATATCACTCACAGGTAAACATCATTCAACCCTCTCGGTACCAGCTTCCTCCTGAAGACTGCCAAGCCATAGCAACTTTGGTGCAGTTTTTGAATATCATGTTTGTCCCAGAAGCTAGCCAACCAAAGAAATACAACTACCAGTGGGAAGCTTGGGGTTTTGTTTTGACGTCACTTTATGTCACTGATTGCCACCTATTGTGGATATATATTAGTGCAAAGCCAGCAGGCCAATTGTACTGACAGCGGATTTCATCAAAATCCTGCAAGTGTGGCATTTTGAAGGTTAACTACATAGTTCAGCCATCAGTAGTAACAGGGCCATATCTTGTGCTGTTAAGTGTCACATTAATTGTACAAATCCACCATGGAATTATTACATTCAGAATTAATATATTCATGATTAATATGCATATATTATTACTTACAGAAAACACGGTGTGAAAGTATATTTTATTACCATTATGTTGCTGGAATAGAGGTCTTAGGGCTGCATGAATTGTTAACATTTCAGACTCTCTAAACTGAACGTGAATTTATTTGTCCTAGGTTGAATTTAAAGTTCAAAACTAATTGTCTGTTCGCTTCAAGTGATATCAGTATTATAAATAACATAAATAACATGCAGTTTACCCTTTGAAGGGGGACAGTCATCTAAATTTGTTCCCCCTTACAGAAAACATATTCTATCTCCACTACACACACCAACCATTTAATGCTGTTTAGGGAAATAAACACTGTTTATTACAAAACACACATATTCACCGTCAGGGCAAAATACAGGTTCTTAAAATGTCGCAGCTGGTGGTAGTTATGGTTGCCAGTGGGCTTTACACAGTTGAGCAGTTGTGAGCAATTAAGGAATATTGTGTTTATATCTAGCATATGATAAGAGCCATGTTTCCCCTCGCAGATGTCAGAGAATACAAACACTTTCCTTTTCAATTTGATATTACAGGAGTTACTGCTCAGTGCTCTTGCGCAGCCAGTTCCTCGAGTGGTATTTGACAGCATAATACGATGTGCAAATATTGACTTACTTCTAGAAACACTGGAAGAACGTCATCGAGCTCGTGGATTGGTCAACGCAGGGCATGTGCCTCAGAATATTGAGCTACAACCAGCAGTAAAAAATGTGAGTTGGGTTTGGAATCGGATGTTGTCACCAAATACAGTGAAACTTGATTGATTGATTGATTGATTGATTGATTGATTGATTGATTTGAACCAAAAATAAAAGAAATCTAAATTACTGTTGTGTGTTATTTGGTGCTGAGGTATGAAGTATTTAAGTTTATGTAAATGTGTTATAGTACTGTTTTGGCAGTTGTATGCAGGTCTGTGGTAGAGACAGTTTGCATTGGTTTGATGGACTTGCTGCCTAAGAATTCAACACTCCCCACCTGGTTAACCCCCTTACATGGGCATTTAAATTGCCTGCTGATATGCATGAGTTGTCCATTTAATTTTGTAGTATGACTTTTTGACTTGTCATTTTCTTGGCTATGGAAGGACAGAAACACAAAGAAGTGACATATCCATAGTAAACAGTAGCACGACGCTAGTTAAATGATACAGACAGCCTTCATCTGTGTCATCTGTGAATGACAAGTAGAAACAAAATGCTGAATGCAACTGAAAATAAACAGGAAAGACGTGTTACTGCTAAGTATGGACCACATTACCTGCCATGGGTCTAAACTGTCACAAGTAGGTTAAGGTAGAATACATATACATGTGTACATGCATGCACACACATGTAGAAATTACAAGTCTCTTTTCCATTTTGAAAGGCAGTCTAATAGATAGTTTGTAATTGGCAATTCAATATGTGAACTGGTACTTAAAATTCTAGCAGCACATCATTGGTTATATCAGAGAGGTGGCAGTGTTATGAATCCAGTTATACCTCTTAAAACTTCCCAAGTTTAAATTTTCCTCAGTTTTGAATTCACATTTTTTTTGTTCTCCGAAGGAAACTATGTGGTGATTTCAGTCCAGTCATTCTTCATAATGTATTTAAATCAGAGTGATTTAGATATGCCAGATATATATGTAACATGTATGATGGGAAAAAACCATAAAACTTAATGAGAAGAGGCCATGTGGAACATAAGGCTGATTTTGAATAGTTATATTAAAATGGATCATAAGGATATGAACTGAAATTTGTCTAAAAATTGGTCCAGTTTTGGCTTTCAGATGAAAATGTTGAACCCTCATCTATCTTAAAAGTGTGGAATTTCTTGAATGTATGGATGATGATTGCTTGCTTGCTCGTGGAAAATATACCATTCAGTTACCGTGAAATCCCCATTTTATGCGTAAATATTGGTGCCAAATTCCTAATTGGATATATTATTTTAGTACAAATATAACAGGACTTACGTTTTGCTCTGTTGACTTTACTAGAACACAAAGAAAGGTATGCCAGAAGCAGCTTCATTTTAGGAATACAGGATACCAAAATCACGAGAACTTAGACATAGACTTATACACACAGGCTTCTTATAATGAAGAGCAAAGGGAACTTTTAGCCTAGCATCATTCAGTTTCTCAGCAGCTGGGTCATGGCAACTGTCTACACTTTGCATGTTGTTGTCGAATGCAGCTCCAGAGTCATATTAAGCTAACAGTTTGTTACAATGAAGGTACATGTATCTTGTTGTGTTGCAGCTATTCCGTCGTCTCAGTTCTGAGGGCATGACAGATATAATGGAAGATCAGTTGCTTTCCATGTCGCGGCACCTTAAAAGAATATGGCGTCATCGAATTGGTTCAGATACAAATAAGTCTACAAATGGATTGTCAAATGGCAAGGTGTATTGACATTTTCTTCCAGTCATAATTAGTTGTTCCTAAGTACTTAATTGTATCAGAAAGTAATAGTTAACGATGTCTGTCATGTACATTGTGCATTGTAAATTACTTGTGTGTAGCTAACTGAGTAATATATCATTCAGCTTGTCATTGCAGATAACAGTAAAACCCTCTTAAGATGTTTTTGAAAATTCCAAAAAAATTTGACTTCTTAAGTGGGATCTGTCTTAAAATGGTAGAACCGAAAAATTCTAATTTTTTTTTTAATTTTTTTGGGAACTTATTACACATGTATGCTGAATTTGTGTAATTTGCAGTTCTCGTCACACATTTTCACTTGTATCTGACCATCTAACCATTGTGTCTGTAACCTTTCATTCACAGTTTTATTTACACCTTTAACTATACTGTCACAGACCCATATTGCACACACACAGCCAGTGTTGTCAGACAAACAGAACAATCTTGTACAAGGTGGAACTCTCAGGAGCTAGGAGGAAAGAAGTAAAGGGAAGAATAAAACTTCCAAAAGCCTTTACATGTGTTTCAGATTGACTTGCACAGTTTGAAAGTTCCAGTACGCTGCCATTCCATCCTGTTACAGCCTGTCACTAAACTGGACAACATGGCAGCTTTGATTCAAGCCAGGTAAAAGTCACACATAATTATATCATACCTATTGTTCTTTTCTTCACTCTCTTTCCACACTCATGCTCTTCACCAATTTTAGTTGTGGTAATCTGTGTTCCTTCATTGCATGATAAAACCCCACCACTGCATTTTTACCCCTGCCCTACAAAGATCTTATTCCTTTTATTTTTATTATTTCTTCTTTTTTTTATTAATTTTTCCAGTTGTATAGAACATCTGTGGTATGCACATAAAATTTAAAATGCTGTTAAAACAATGTTTTATTTTTTTATCAATTGCCACCATTCATGATTTTGTGATTTTGTACTTACGTTTTCCATTTCCTGTAATGTTTTTTACAAGAAAGAAAATCCAGTTTTGAAGACTGGATTCTTGCATTATTTATCCGCTGTACATTATGTGATGTACTGTGTGTCTGAGCACAAAAATGTGGAAAATCCAAGTAGTGGAAGTTAAGCACTGTGATAATTGGTGTAGAAACAGAAATCTAATGTTGAATAGGGTAAGGCCAGATAAAATTTCTGCTGCTTTAGACAGTTTGTGTTGTGTATTACTGTATGGACATTTAATTCTGTTTATAGTTTGTCTTCTAATAAAGCAAAAAGTACAAAATGTAGCCAGCTTTAGACTTACACTCACAATCTTGCATGTCATGTTAACAGGAAAGTTCAGAGATCAAGGCGTTCAATGACAGCTAGTGATTCTCACCTTACAACAATGAATGAGGAATGGCAGCACATGTTCGGCGGTACTGCAGAGTCACATACTCAGCATCGACTCTCTGACAATGGCACTGTGTAGGTCAATACTCTGCATTATTGACTCTTCAGAATAGTAATTATGTTTATCAAAGCTCAAAATTTTTTTTTAATGTCGATAAGACATAATTTATTTTCTATTTAATGAATATAGCCACTAGTCTACTGTTTTACTTGCACACTACTCTTTACATTGTCATTGCCTTTATTTATGTTATTATTATTTTGTTTCAATATGTTCTAGGTCTCCTCCAAGTGGAAGTAGTGCAACATTTGATGTTCAACCTTCGCCACAGCACAGCATAGACACTGATCATACAAGTTTACATGAACATTCCTACATTCAGTGTAAGTCCTGCAAATATTTGGCTTGCAGGGTTTAATTGCTTTATGTGTTCAAGCTGTCCTGATGTGCATTGAAGTGGAATAGCTTCATGCATGACACAACTAAATCACAGAAGCCAAAGTTACACATATTTTAATATTTTCCAACCTTCATTAGGTGCTGTACTAATTATGTACTAGTCACATAAAATCATACGACAGATATACAGTTAAAAAAAAGAAGAAAGAAAATGCCAAGCAACAGAAGATAATGGCACAAGAATGTAATGTAAAAATTCTAAATGTTTGAGAATATACAGGGTTGCACAAAAGAGGTCAACACTTTCAGAACTGTATATTTTGGAATGACTAGTAGAAACTACTATGATATATACCTTGTTTGATAGAGGAACTGTGGAAGTTTCTTCCAGCAAAGTGAGGCACCTCCCCATTCTTATACAGCCAGATGTGCACACCTAAGTGAGCATCTGCCAAACTTCTGGATAGGTTAAGCCTGACAGGCGGACTTTTCTTTGATGAAGTGGCCGCCAAGATCCCCGGATCTAATACCATGTTAATTTCTTTATGTGGGACACATTAAGGATTTTGTGTATTTGCCACCTTTGCCAAGAATCGACGAATTGCAACCACATTTCAGAGGCAACTTTATCTGTTACAGCAGACATGCTTGAACAGATGTGGCAAGAGATGGACTACAGAATTGATGTTTGCCATATGACAAACGGGGCACACATGGAGTCTAAATTAACACACAAACTTCCACAGCTCCTCTATCAAACAAAGTATATATTGTTGCAATTTCTAATAGTCATTCCAAAATACACATTTTTGAAAGTGTTTACTTCTTTTGTAAAACACCTGTATAATGTGATTTAGTACATGTTTTTAATGCCAAATTTTAATTTGTGGAAGTTTAACTCACAGTCTTAAAGTTCTAATGAAATTGTAAGCTATATGTATTACAGCAATAAAGCTCCAAGTGAAACTGATAATTTCAGTAGATTCCATTAATTAGAAGAGTGATCCATTGCTCATAAACACACTTAGTTAATCACCTGATGATATCTGGTAAATACTAAATAAGTGATCTCGTCATGCAGTAGTACTGTGTTTCTGTAACATCTAGTATTGCTTGTCATTTCTTTTGTTAGCAGAGGATGATTTTCTTTATGAGATATTTAAATATTCTTTGGAATTGGACAGTGATGTTTTGTATTCAGATCGATGTGCACCGTGCCGGTTGGAACTACGGCAGCTGGCTTACCGGAAACAGGAGCTACACACTGTGGCAGTAAGGAGCAGAGAGTGGGCAGACCAGGTAGCATGGAGACCACCACTGCCACCACCCAGCTGGAGGCTACGGGGCTCATTAGTGGCTCACTTGCATGAACACAGGGGTGCTATCAGCAGGTATGGTATATCATCAGTAGTCCCACAGTAGAAGAAAATGTGTCTGTAGAAAACCCTGATAATTGTTGTCTATTAAAAGCAGCGCTGGAAAAAGTGAACTACCTGTTGTGTTTGCCCTCCCCACTCTTTGCCTTCAAGCATGAAAATTTGTGTGGAATTGTGCAAATAATCTAGTATGGGAGAAAATTTAATCTTATTGCAGGATTACAACGAAAACGTCCAGCACCAAATTACACTGAAGCCCAGTCAGCCAGAATGTTCATCCTTTTTATGAACATGCAAAGATATCTTTTGGTATATGTTTCATCCCTCATTGAATGTTAATTAAAGTAGTCAAAACTGTAATTCTGTGTTAATTTGAAATCCAGATACTGTACAGGCTATGAACTTTTTTTTTTTCATTTAATAAGCATTGTGCTCTTAATGTCACAAGGAATGTAAAAATTAACATCTAACAAATCATACTTGTGTGTAGCCTCATAGTAAATAAATGTATGATGTTATTAGAACATAATGAAGAAGTAATGCAAGATGTCTTCAATCATGTCTGACCAAAATTTATATACAGTTTCATCTGCTGTGTACATATCAGATGTCTTGCCCATCTAATTCTCCTTGATGTGACCACCCTAACACTATTTGGTGACAAATACAAATTATGTTTTTTCCCTTCCCATCCTGTCACTTCCTTTTTCATAGTTCCAATTGTTTTCCTTCACACTGTGTTCTCAAAATATCTTGAATCAGTGTTTCCACCTTAGGGTGGGAGATGCAGTTATACTTATTTGTAGCAATGAAGGACTCCACTACAACGGGAGGGATACATCCTTTTGCAATTTTTTTTTTTTACTTAACAGCCTATAATACAATAAGGAACAGCCTAAAGAAAAGGAACAAGGAAAGATAGAACAGAAGGATAAAGCAACTGTGATTGTCATCTCCAAAATCACCAATAAATTTATCACCCTTTGGAGGCACCCATATTACTTTGTATTATTGAAACATATATAAAGAAGAACTCTTAGCAAACATATAATAGAAATACTGCAGTAACATTTTAAAGATATTTAATGTATATTGACTTTTAACTTATACAGTTTTGGCTTGTAATCAATTAAAACATTTGTAAACATTTTGAAGTTGAGATTTCAGTTGGTTCAGTAACGCTGTATTGTACATAAAGTGTTCTTTCTTCACATATTTTTATCTGTGCCTTAATGGCTTGTAATTGCATGCTAAACAATAAAACATGTTCAAATATGGTTGTGACTGATGTATTGATTATTCATTCACTACTTAATTCACAGAGTGATTTGTTTGTAGGTTAGTGGCCATTCCAGACACCCCACTATTTGCAAGCAGTGCAACTGATGGGTGTATCAGAGTCTGGGACTGTGGGAAGATGGAGGGCCGCAATATTGCCAACCGCTCACGGCAGGTGTATAACCGGCAGGCTGGTCCTCTAGTAGGTCTGGCAGTCTGTGAGAACAATCAGTCATTAGCATCTGCTTCGTACAATGGTTCTGTTTTTGTACTCAGGTATGCATTGGTTTATTAAGTCATTCTGGAACGGACAGAGTATTATTAGCCTCCGTGAATTTTGCAGAGCGCAGATGGGTAGAAAGATTTGAGAGGACTGAAAATGTTATAAAAAATGTATTCAAGTGAAAAATGCAGAGACACAGTTTAGAGAAAGGTCCCATGCAGAAACCAGTAAATGTCAAAGGGGAGAAATTTTCAACTGAGGGTAATAAATTACTGATACTGACAAACAAGCAGTAATGAGAATTCTGTGAAGGCTTTCAGGTTTGTTTCAAATCAAGGGTTGACTGCATGTACGCTTTTGTTGCAGGATTGAGGCAAATAGTAACAAGATGTCAGTGTTGCAGTCACGTCAACTTGACCTGCAAGAAGATGGCTGTGCAGTTGACATAAACTACTTTGACTCAGGTGTGCAATGCATTATTACATTTGCAATTTGTGCATGTTGCTAGCTGTAAGAATTTTGTAGACATGAAATATTCATAGGACAGTTAAAAGGTTTGTGTCTGTCAAAATATATTTCATGAGTTACAGCAGGTTTTACTAGATTTCAGCAAGTTTCTTGTAGCTGTTGGTTCCACTCCTAAGAAATAGGAGCTATGGTAAGGGTGAAAAAGGACAGAAACACAAAAAGGCAGTAGCATTGGCCCTTGAATCTGTTGATAATTAGCTCCTTAAAAGGGTAACAGATATAGAGCAGCAGATTGGCACAGTATAATGATTATAATGACCATCTATCCCAGGGAAGTCATAAACTTGAGAACTACAGCCAGGTCTCATTTTACACCAGCGTTGTGTTCTTCAAAAACGTTGCGCAAATCAAACACAAAATTCCAATTTAAAACAGTGTATTTCCTGGGGGTTAGGGGATTGGCATCCCTATCCTATATAGTGTGTGACTACACCACTAGTAGAAATACAGACCTTAGTGTATCTGTACTGTGTGCAATAAAATGTTGGAGGCTGATCAGTAGTTTTTGTATGGTTCATTCCAATAGGACTGTAGCAGTCTTGCTACACAAACACTTTAGTTCCTGACCAGCACATTCTTTAAGTCTGTCAGCATCATCATGAATTGTATGTATGCTACTATGAGCAAGTCTAACATTACAGCATATGTCAACAATTCATTACCTTTTTCAAGTCAGCTTATTATGTTTAATTTCTCTTCAGTACTGCTTGTCTTTCACCGGCTTTTCACTTGGATTGCACTAGGTGAATCAGGTCTACATTTCTCACGCACGTTGGTAAGAAAAGCCTGTGCTGTTTCAGAGGAAATTACATGAGCTGCGTGATTATATCATAAACGTAATCAATCCATACACGTGACTGATGGCATGACAGTGATGTCACTTTTTGGTAGTGTCCTACAGACGATAAGTGCAGCCACACATCATCTATGCCAAATCGCATTAAAGCAAAATTGTCACGTAACTTCAAAAAGTGTTGTAAATTTTCAAGTTGCATTAGAGCAAAACTGTGCAAAAAGAAATCATATAAAATGAGACCTGCCTGTACACTCATTTCTTGGTAAATAAACAAACAAATGACAATTTCAGGAGGATCACTGCCTTTTGAGCTGCAGGTGGGTTATCTGGATCATAATCTCTAATGTCCAGCAGTAAAGATGGTGACGCACATCTCCCTGAAGATGACTTGAAGAAATTGAGAACTGAATTCTGGCAAGAGCAAGATCTCTTCTTCTCCTTCAGAATCTCTTTTTAGCAAGCCAGCGTCCTCAGAATTTCTTGTCTAATTGTTATATGCTGCTTTTTCCCATTGGTGTCCTCAGATGCCTGAGTGCCAGTTTCACTGAGTCCATGCCCCTCAGTCACATTCAAAACCATCATGGTCCTGTCCCCAGGCTCAGGTTCCTCAACTTCTCAAGGGTGTTTTGCTGCTGAATTTTAAAAAGACTGTCAAGCCTGAGCTCCTGATCATGGGAGTTCAGCAACTCAAAAGACATCTTCACCATTGCAGGTACAAATTTATGCCCTCAGCTTAACGTATTGGATCTGGGGGTAGACAACATAAGTGCAGAATGACACAAGTATTGACTAGAGAAAGACTAAAGCACATATTCAGACAAACTGTTTACAGCAACATGGCATAAGGGGAATGTTTATAGAACATGTGTGAGTTGGCATTAACTGATACGTTATTGACAGTACTCGATAGTATTCTGCCAGCAGATAGTTTTATCAGAAGTGCTTCTAGTTTCACCACCAGTTGAAACCATGGTCTGTTTGACAGAATTGGATGTACAGGCCGTGAATGTTTAAGCATCTAAAACATGAACACCGGGGAACTTCATAAAACTACTCCACAGTGAAAATTTTAGGTGTCATGGTGACCTAACACCCAGGATTTGTTGTGTCTTGTTTCCACCATAAAAGTAGTGAAGAATTACAAATTTCACAAATGCCATATTTTTATACGGTATTGTGTAAGAGGTTGGACAGAACGACTTGAAAGAATAAACTCTTACAAGATTCAAAGAAATGTTGCGATGTTACCCAGATGAAGGCTGATCCCAGTGGCTGCGCGGTCTAAGGCGTGAGTCTGCAGCCGCTCGCTTGATGTGATTGTGGTTTCGAATCCTGCTGGGGGCATGGATGTCTGTCTTTTGTGAATGTTGTGTGTCATCCACTAGAAGTCTCTGCATCAGGTTGATCACTCATCCAGAGGAGTCCTACTGAGTGTGGTGTGTCTAACCGAGCATGATTCTGAAGCCTGGATAGTGAGGAGGCCCTGGCCCACTAGGGGCTGTTGCACCACTGGGCGGAGGGGAATTGCCCAGATGAAAAATTTCTGCATCAGGAAATTGTAACTGAGCAGATTTATTTGCATGCTTACATGTTTGACACGCATTCAGGAAGTATGTGGTTTGAATATGGGCAGCTGGAGCACTAACTCACAGACACCCCAAAACAATGTATGTGGATGAGCTGCTATTACCAGATATTTAGCAACCTGCTGTTCATAATCATTCTCACACCTCACTGAACGTTACTTAACGTCTGCAGGATACATCACTACTAAGCAAACCATGAAACAGTCATTATATTAGATGTGATGGGAGTGGAGCATCTGTCAAGAACAGTGATTGGCATGTTACAGGGGCTCAGTCAGTCCTAGTGTATGCAACTATGTATGGATCAATTGTGGGATGGGACCTAAGGGCACCTGGCACAGCGTGGAAACTCGAAAATGACTTGAAGCGAGGTGAGTATGACATAACTGAAGTCAGAAGAATTTAATTTCCCCTCTCACTGAAGAATCAGTTCAGCTTTACAAAACAACCTGAAAAAATTCCCATAATTTTCAGAAGTCTGCAAATGTACAAAATGTTCAGATCTTACTTGAGTTAATGCTAATGTTACCACCATTCCAACAGTTCACATAGTTACATTTTGATACCGAAAGTGAAGTTAAAATTATATGTAAAGTTTGAAATTCTCATGCTGGTGTCTGGGATGTTATGTTATGCCCCTGCAAAACATCTGTAAGTTTGTACCAGTCAACACAGCATAACATTGCAGAAGGCTTGAAGCTTTCATCAAGCTCCATGTCTTCAAGATTTAAAAGGTACCAGCAGAGTGATCGTGAGAAACATGATACCTGCCATATTTACTTAGAATCATGATGTTCTTAAATATTGGAGCCCTATACTGAACTTTGACCCCATAAGTTTACATTTCATTCTTTATGATGGTAAAGGCTGTAAGAAGGTAGAACACACTTAGCTGGGAAAAGTATAATGTATCCTAATGTACTAGAGCATACTACCAGTGTGTTTGCTCTTATATATTTTTCTTGTGTGCAACAACAGCAGTCTCAGTTTGTTGTATCTAGACAAGTATGGGAACTGTCTTGTAACAGGTAACCAAAAGTTGCTTTAATTTACAGTGCTGCATGCAGGCACCACAGTTTAATAGTGATGTTTGCTGCTATGGTGTGGAGGCAATATTGAATCTGTTTCTTTCTTTGTGTCTCAGTCTTGCTGTGAGACTTTTGGCAGTTAGACACCAGTACATATATTAAGGTCCAGAATTTGTTTTATCACTGTTCATGTAAGTGGAGTTGCATCCTGTGGTACTTCATGACTGGAACTTGCACAGCAGTTCAACGAGTGTAACTTAATCTTTTGATTAGCTAGTCATTCATGGAGTCAGTTTTCATGTCTGGAATTAAATTAATGGACAAATGCAGCAGGCTTAACAAGGTTCACATGAAACCTGCAGCCCAGTTTTTCCAAGCCCTCTGTTTTTCATTCTAACAAAGTGGACACATGATTGATATATTTACCAATTTTATTCGCTTGTTTTATTAAGCAGGCCTGTCTCTTGGAAAGTCTGCAGCCAACTTGTCTAGTATATTTGGAATGTTACTATTCTTATTTTGATTGGTTTATTGTACATTGTGTGGGGGCCACACCATAGCTCAGGCAGGTAGCCCCCAGCCTGTCACCACAGAGGCTTTGGTTTGATCCAAAGCACTTCATGTGGGATTTGTGATGGCTGAAGTCATACTGAAATTGGCTTTTCTCCAAGTATGTCAGTTTTCTCCTGTTAATATAAATCCACCTTGCACCATACTCTTATCTCATTTACCTCCCATCAACACTATATAATTGTGGCAATTAGCAATGTTGTTAAACAAAACACTGTAAATTGTACATTATGTGTCCTTTGGTTTGGTCACGTTTTCGTATCTTCTTATTTCTTGCTATTGTTACATTCTAACATTTGTTAATGGGTTACTTTTCCACTTACTTGTCTGATTTTGGTGTTCTTAGCCTAGTATCCTCATTGCCTGTGATGTTCAGCCAGGTTTAAAATGTGGTATCATTTACATAAATGCCACATGGAAAAGTTCTGTGGTAATACAAGGGAGCCATAGGCTACTTACTGCCTGTGACACTGATTCTCTATATAATGAAAGTCCATGCTCCCAAATAACGTGTTTTATTCCCACATAATATGGCGTAATTCATTTAAATAACAATTATTATTATTATTATTATTATTTCTTACTGCAATTGGGTTTTCACCCAGTGGCAGCAGTCTTACACCAGTACAGACACCACAATACAATAACACATACATAAATGGAACAGCACAAATTACAGTACACGTATTAGCAATTCACCCACACAATACAATGTGCCTACACTAATACAATATACCTACACAAGTACAATATACCTGCACAAATACCATATACCCACACACTACAAAGTACTTACACAAATACGATATACCCATAAAATACAATATACCTACCCAAATACAATACACCTACACAATTACAATCTACCCATACAAATACAATATACCTACACAAATACAGTATACGTACACAAATGCAGTACAAATACAATATATCCCCACAACACAATATACATACACAAATACAATACAAATACAATATACTCACATAAACACAATATACCTACACAAATACAATACAAATACAATATACTCACATAAACACAATATACCTACACAAATACAATATAAATACAATATACCCACATAAACACAATATACATACACAAATACAATACAAATACAATATACTCACAAACACAAATACAATGCAATACTCTATACCCATACAAATACAATGTAATATTCCCACACAAATACAATATACACACACACACGCGCGCGCGTTTCAGAACACCTTCACATCACTTCACTTATTTACACACAACACTTCACTTCACTTATTTACACACTATACTTCACTTCACATCACTTCACTTATTTACACACTACACTTCATTTCACATCACTTCACTTATTTACACACAACACTTCATTTCACGTCATTTCACTTATATACACGCAAAACCCCACTTGAATTCCCTTTGCTTGTAACTACCTTCTTAACTCTCTTCCTAAAAGTGCTTAATTTACAGGGGAAAGATGCTAGTAAGTCTGCTGGTAGTTGATTCCAGTTTTTAATGGTCCTATTTACGAACGAATATTTACCGACATCTGTTCTTTGTTTTCTAGCCCCAATTTTCTTGTTATGATCGTCCCTACTCAGGTAGCATGGTTTTAGAAGTCTGTCCCCTATCGCTTTCCAAGCTGGCCCCCCCGGTGTATGCCTTGAACAGAGCGCACATTCTTGCTATCATTCTGCACTGTGGCAACGTTTCCCAGCCCGTCTCATTTGTATTATTTCCAAATTTAGCTGCTCTTTTTTGTACGCGATTTAAAGTACTTATCTGGCCTTCACTGTATGGGTACCAACACACCGCCCCCTACTCAAGTATATGTCTCACTAGGGCCTAATCAGTTTCATTAGGGCCAAATTGGTCTCACTGTAACATCAACATATAAAACCCGTGTACAAAGAAGTCCACAGTTATATGCCATAAGTTTCATAGCTTTTCTGGATTCTTGGTTTTGTTACAGGCAGTCCGATAGTTACAGAGAAGTTTGTATCCCAGAGGTTTATTAAACTTGTTGGTTTTCTTGTAACTGATCTGTAGTGTTATCATTTCTTGAATATTTTCCAATTAGGCATTATGAAACATAGAGCAGTGTCTTTCAAATCTGTAATTTCAATGTGAATTATATTCGTGCATCCTGCAGTTTCTGAAGAAGTCACTATTACAGGAGTGATCACATCATTCTGCCTGGACCCACATCAGAGCTGGCTGGCAGTAGGCACTAGTAGCGGCTTCCATATATGCTGGGACTTGCGCTTCCAGCTGCCCATATCAACCATTGATCACCCATTTCGTGAGTACGGGAACATGCAGTATGAACTTTGACAAGGATGACTTTAGATAGAAAAGGCTGAATGCATTCTGCCACTAGCTACTGACATGGCAACCTACGTATTTACATTTCATTATCAGAAGTCATTTTGAGACAGTGAAATCTCCTGTTTAGTCAATATTTCTTGTGGTCCCAGCTGAAGCCAAATATAAATAATATATTATTTTCCATACATAATGAATTTTTGTTCACTAAATAACCGGTATATAGCGCAAAAGCATTTGATCTTGCAGAACACTTGTGTCCATTCAATCAGTATTCATATTTGCACTGTTTTAAATTGTTACTGCACATCCATTAACTGTAGTAAAAAACATATTTAACACACTTCGAAGCCATGCCCTTTATCAATGGCATCATAATTGTGTTGATTTTTTATAGATTCTATCAGGGCTTTAATTCATGAAGTCATTGTGTAGACATTAATTTGATATTAATTATATAATTGTATGTAATTGTGTAGAATCAATTTAATTACTTACGTAAAGAAACTTTTCTTAATTATACATAGTAACCCTTAAAAGAAAATGAACACTTTCTGTAGATAATTTTGCATAACCTCCATTTAGTGAAAACCTCAATTTAATGTATGAACAGCTGTTTCCCAGAGATCCTATAAATAGGGATTTCACTGTATGTGATAAAGTCCTGCGCTTATGTTCTAATACACATGGACATTAAATGTCTTGTTCTCTAAGTTATCAGTACACTAAAGATTTTAACACATAGTTTTCTTTGTACAAGTGGATCTTAAGATACAATTATTCCTGCTGTTTATTATCCTTGATTTAAGATTTACCTTCACTGAAGGTGCAGATTCAGAGATTGAAGTCAGTAATCTTAATTTACAATTCTTATCACTTTATTCCTCACAAAGCCACTGCTCCAGAGAAACTATGTACAGTGAAACCCTGTTAAGACGTTTTTGAAAATTCCAAGAAAATCCTACTTCTTAAGTGGGAGATTCCTTAAAAGGGTAGGACCGGAAAGTTCTATTTTTTAAATTTTTTTGTGAACTTATTACATATGTATGCCGAACTTGTACAATTTGCAGCTGTCTTAACACATTCTCACTTGTCTCTGACCATTTAACCATTTTGTCTGTAACCTTTCATTCACAGTTTTATTTAACTATACTCTCACTTAACTATACTTTTCATGCACAAGTTCACATTTCATTCCAGATGTGTACTTTTCCTTGAAATATTTTTCAAGCATGGGTTGTTGCTCTTTTTCCAAAAACAGTAGCAGTATACATCTTCAGATTCCATAGGTTCGCTTTTAGGTATACCATAAGGGGTGGTAAGTAATTCCAGTTACTTTCAATATCTCTGCAGTGTCTTAAATTTATTTTCTGGAATTGCTGATGTAACTTATCTGCACACAGTCACCACACATGTTTCACAATCACACAACACGACGACGCATTTATATTACCACTGATAAATTACATTTAAACAAGTTGTCGCAATCAATCACCCACTTATCTCGCGTCAAACCGCTCTCCCCCAGCAACATGTGACTCAAGTCAGCATGCACCTAAACTTCTTCAACTGTTATTGACTGCCTTAGTGTACACCAAGTCCCAGGCTGTTGAAGGGGCAAAACATTGCCAAACACAGGCTGATGCAGGTCACGAAACGGCTAGGATCGGCTTATGGCCACCTGATACAGTTTTTCAGTCGTCGTGACAAGAGACTGAGTTGTGGGGAGTGACTCACTGCAGTCTGTGCATTGTGGAAGAAATACGACACTTCCCCAGCAACTGTGAGGTTGTGTCATTTTGCTGTGTGAAATGTGGCGGAAGTGACCTTCACCACATGCCATTTGTATGCTGCATTTTGGAAACAGAACAAATGGAAACTTGGGGAAATTCCTTAAGATTTTGAAACAGAAAATGTGTTAAACAGGTAAAAAAATTGTTTCGTCATGAAATTTGTTACTTAGGCAGGAAATCTTCTTATGCGGGGATGTATTAAAAGGGTAACTTGGAATGTTAATCAAATGGGAGAATTTTGGTGCTTTTTTATCCTGACTTCTTAGGCAGGAAAGTTTCTTAACCAGGGACGTCTTAAGCGAGTTTCACTGTACTTTCAGGTACATACAGTTTCAGTTTGCTTACTTAGAAGTAGATTGTTTCTAATGCAGTGGGCTCTTGACAAAAACTCCTTGACCCTAAGGAACATACATGCACTAACAGTTGTGGAACAAGTATAAGGACACTACATTATGATTTTTATGTAACCCCTTCTAATTTATTTCAGAGTTGTGACTGTTCATTGGATAGAAAGAGCTTTCAGAAATTAAATTTTCTCACACATTGAAGACAGTGTGACCAGTAGACATGTATAATTCAGGAAGTGATTATATTCACTGACGTTTTGGCTATGGCATGTTTTTGCAATACAACATGATATTCTTCTGATCATCTGTCATGCTGTTAACACAGCTGGTAATATAAGGTTTTCATTGATGTGTACTTTTTCTATAGAATAAGAACTAAGTTGTATGTATATGGTGATTTGTGAGTTGTGCACATTAGTGTAGGAGATTATTTCCCAGGTCTTTGTGACCAAAAAGTTTCATATAAGCATGTGTCCATTTTGAATGGTTTTGGAGTTAGTGCTGCTTTAAGCTTATGATAAAAGATAAGGACTATGGAGAGATATGGAATGAAATAATAAGCAAACACATTACGTTATAAATTTAACACGTAAAGTTAACATCAAGAAAGAAACTGCATTTAATTTACAATGACCTGTGCTTAAAGCAGGTTTGCAAAAACCCCATCCTGAGCCTCAACATACGTTGCTGCTTGGTTGTGAATAGTATGCTAGAGAAAAGCCTGAAATATTCTCATGTCACCTGTCTTGCAGTGGCAGAATGGCTTTTCAAGGTCATGTAGCATATAACAGACTCCATGAGGTGTGACGTGCAATTCACAGGAGCGCATTTATGAGAATTAAAAAACACCCATGGCACCATAATCATTGAGAGTAGGGCCCATGTTGATAGGAAATTTTTTGATCAGAAAGAACTAGTAAATTGTCTCTACAGTAATGTCCAAAACTCATGAATGACCCTGAATGTATACTGAATAAACTTGTGTACAGGTAAAGTGTGGTTTGCTTGTTAGCAGCAGGTATGCGGATACGACGCCTGATATGCCACCCAACAGAACAGTCATGTATCATGTCTGCTGTGCATGGGAACAACGAGGTATCTGTCTGGAACCTGGAGACCCACTTCAGGCAAACTGTGTTGTGGGCCAGTAGTGCCCCCCCTCTCACAGCAAACACTACGGTGAGTTACGTTCAGTATGCATCCAGGCTGCTGTAACCATAAACCAGATCTTATTAGATCCTGGGAATTAAAATCCATTGCATTTCACTTCGTTAAATCACTGTGTCCATAGCATACACCTAGTGTTCAGGCAACAGGCACTCCGCCTCGCTATATGTAGAAGCAATTAAATATGAACCCTGTCCAATAACATTCATAATTACACTAGTTAAGAAAGCATGGATCTATAATGTTAGGCAAAGACAAATGTAGCAGTTAGGGTGAAGTTACTCTCCTAACTGATTAATTTCAAGATTACATAATAGTCTAAAAGGTGTGTATGTTGTGTAGCATCAGTTGAGATGTGAGGATGAACATAACTGGTGAGCTGGTGAGAGGGTTTGACAGGAAGTACTCATGACATATCTGAAGATACTGTCCAGCATATGCCTAGCATAAGTGAGGAAAACTATGAAGTATCTGAGGTAGGGTACACAGGTCTTAAATTAGGTACCCTCTTAATACAAATGAATCACTTCTTTGACTGTACACCATGTGGCATGTTGATTGCAGGCAAACGCCCACAGTGTGTGTGCTATGTATGCAGGCTGTACTGATAGATCTCCCTTCCTTTTAACTGGAGGTACAGACATGCGCTTGCGCTACTGGGATTTGGACTCTCCAGCAGATTCATATCTTGCAATTCCAGCCGTTAATGATTCAGTGAGTCCTTCATCAGTGGCTTACAAGTAAGTCTTGAGGAAAATACTGTCGATCTTGTCACGTGATAATACTAAAAATAAAAGCAGTAAATTGTAGCACACTGACAGTACAGTGATGAGGCTACAGGCTAGAAACCTGAGGACTCCTTTTGATTCCCAGCAGGAACAAGATGTCTTTTAACTGGCTGAGGGACCCATTGTTCATTGGAAGCCTGGGTAACTTTCCCGGGGGTAAAGATGTCATGGCTTGCAGTTGACCACTCACGTCCATTGAGTGCCAAGGTTAAGAATGAAGGTATGCCTCAGGCAGTTACTTACTGCGCTGTTACGGCACGGGCACAGGTTCAGACCCCAACCAGTTCACGTGAACTTTGCAGTGGACAAACTAGCACTGGGACAGGTTTTTCTCCAAGTACTTGGGTTTGCCCTTCTGAGTATAATTCCACTATTCCTTCACATTCATGCATTCATCCGTG
Organism: Coptotermes formosanus; assembly: GCA_013340265.1. Taxonomy (NCBI): domain Eukaryota; kingdom Metazoa; phylum Arthropoda; class Insecta; order Blattodea; family Rhinotermitidae; genus Coptotermes; species Coptotermes formosanus. The sequence goes on along the minus strand of BLKM01000501.1, from coordinate 382,188 downwards.
ACTTTATTATTTGTTTTTTATTATTTAAAGTTTATTATATGTCATTTGGTAATATTTTGTAAAACTTTTCTTAGCCTGCATGTCTTAACATAAACAATGCTGAACACTTCTTTAAGGTTTGTTTTATTAGCAGAAGCAAATGTGTCTATCCCCTCCCTCCACTCAGCTATCAATTTACCATTGATTCTCACCTAGTAGGCAGGATTTCTCGAGTGTTCCTAGACGGGTAGATGCCCGGATAGTCAAAATCCTAAAAGTATTACAGAAACCAACTTCTGCTTTTCTGATGAGTAGGCAGTGCAATAAAAGTAAAGCTAAAGTTGTCCCAAGGAACCATGTATAGGAAGTTAGGTGGGGCCCAGAGGTGGTCTGGACACCTTGCAAAAGAGATTGTCTCCTGCCTGTGATGGGAATTGAACCAAAATTCCTCATACATCCAGCCTGTAGCCTGATCACTACACCAACTGAGCTGTTGTGGCTCCCAGACAGTACAGTAGGGTTCATATTGTGGTTTTCTGGGTTACAGTACTGTGTACCCTGGTAGGTGGTTTCAAAGGAACGTACTATCGTCCCTGTCTTTAGGATGGAAGTCTACCCTGAAGACTGGGGCAGGATATCCCTCTAAAACACTGGAACCACTCTACATTACATCATGTCATAACCCAGAAGACCAAAATACAAATCTTCATTGCCATGAAAACCTCAGGATCTCACTATGGCATACATTTGTGTCTCAGAATGTAATGATTAGATTAGGTGTACACAAAGTAAGTCAGAACTTGAATACAGGTAACATTTTAATTTTCCAGCTTTGGTTTCAAAATCATACAAACTGCATTATAGGAGTACTGGTCCTTCACTGTAGAACTTCAGAAACTGCCTCCACAGGTCAGAGAGGATAAATTTTCAAGGAGGGAAAGAAACACACTGCCTGCCTGTGCCTCTTGCGACCAAACTCTTTCATGTTCCATAACTAAGCAATATAAATCCGGCATTAAGCTTACATTCTGTTTCTACCATATTCATAGTTACCTGTAAGTCTTCAAAATTTCATTCATAGCGATACAAATGTCTGTGATTTTGTTCATGTTGGTCATTGTATCCTTCCAATACATATTTATTATCCATAAAAATTTGATGACTTTCTTTAAGGTCATTTTTAATCTCAGCATATTTGTGATGACAAACATAAATACCATAGCTACCCAAATATAAGACAACCCTGCATATAAGACAACCCCCCTTCACAATCTTCAGTTTTCAAAAAAATACCTGTACAGAATGTGTTTAACTTTGCATGCAATTATAAGGTGACCCTCCATTTTTCAAATGATGAATTAGGAAGAAATTCTGATCTTGTATTTGGGTAAATGCTGCTTTAACTCTAACTTGACAATATTCTTTTAACATCAACAATATTGGCAATTTTTTCTGAATGAATTTCTGTTTCCCAAATTTCCTGGGTTCATTCTGGACCATTCTCTGAATTCTTAGTCCATAAAGGTATTACACAGCTTTTTAATTCAGGTTATTTCCTCATTATTTAATAATTGAGAACTTCTTCACAGATAATATGAAACTATAAATTATTACACTTTTTTAAAATGTGTATGGACAGTATACATCACACCATTATCATTAACTGGCAATATAACTACAATCTTCTGTTACCAATACTCTGGACATGAGAACTGATATGCAGAATATTTGAATATTTGTACAGGTCACGCCTGATAGATGGCACCAGTGTCATATCAGAGGTGCCTGTGAAGCCTCGTGCAAGTCAAGGAAGTAACGTTCGAGGAGAAGAGTCTCCCAGACCAGGTCCTGATCAGCCACAGGCGGGACATCATGATGGGATCAGTGACATTGCAATGTGCCAAGCATCACAATGCTTTCTCCTTTCTGGATCACGAGATGGGGTTATCAAGGTCTGGAAATGAAATTACAGGTATGTGTTCAAACAGCAGATCAAGCTGTTGCGACTCAGCTGCATAGCAGCTGACAATACCATACATCATCATTAGCATTTCTACCAGGGTAGGACAGTTATGACTTCTTCTTGTCCTCTGTGTTCCCCTTATACATGTATTGAATATTTCCATCCTCTCTTGCTTGGTCTCTCCACCATTATCATCCCAGTGGGTGTTTATTGCCATCTTAATCCTTTAAAGCTGAGTAGTTCCTTCATATACCACCAGATTTAACATTTAGAAACTCCACAAACTATATTTCTGTGTTCTACATGGACCTCAGAGCAAACAACAATTACAGTGTTTCCTGGATAAAAGTTCCCAGATACAAAGTTTTCCTATCTAAGAAGTCAGATTTCTGAAGTCCTACCAGAACTTCCATAAGAATAATGTTACATGTTCCCACATGTAAAGTTCTCATATAAAAAGTGTTCCTGCTTTAGAAGTTCATTTTCTTTAGATTGTTATACAAAAATTGTCCATTTAATACACTCAGAAGGCTTTACAACCATTGTTCATTTCTTGATGGTCAAAGTGTACCACAGTGGATAATAGATGGTGGACTACTTCATCAACTGTGCACATCCTATTGACTACATTTCCACTTTCACACTTGTGTTCTTCATTTTTTATTAACTGAAGCATTTATTAGATATGTTGCAGCAAGAAAGGGGTTACAGTGAAAAGTTACTTGAAAGGAGGAAGTTAAAATCTGCCTTGTATCACACAGTGGGGAAGAAGCAACTGAAAGGGTTTCACTAAGTTAATTTCTTGTTTGGGTCAGTTAACTTGCAAAGTAAACTTACATTTTCAAACAGCATTATTCCTTACTCCTAAGAAGTATAAATTACTTACTGATGATATTTCAAACAGTCTGTACTTGTGAAATAAGTGTTTACATTTTGCTAGGTGATGTGATACATGATGAATATTAGTATGTTTTCTCCAGAAGACTGTCTTGGCAGTGATTAGACATTCACTTCTAACGCCTCCTGCATTCCACTACTGTTAGATCTAATATCTTTATATTTATTTATTTATTTATTTATTAGTACTTTATTTTATGACATTATCACTATCTCAGACTAGCACCAACTAGTAGGATGATTTGTGAACAATGAGTCCAGAAATATTTGAAAGTGGCTGAGGCCTACTGGAGGTATCATCCTGGAATTTACCTGGAGAGACCAAACAAAGCCATGACAAAGCTGTCAGGATAGCTGGTCTCAGCCAAGATTCAAACTTAGCACCTCCCAAATACATGTCTAAGAGTATTACTGCTACATCTGTGTGCTCAGTGGTATTTCACATTTCAAATAAGTTCCAGTAAGCTACAGTACTGAATGTGATTAGGATGAGCAAATTTTAATGAATGTGGTGACACTGTGCACAGTTTATAAAAATGACTCTTCATGACTACAGGTCTCCAACAGCACTGACTTTTTTTATTTGTTTCAGGGTGATTAGGTACTGACACCAGTGACTTGTGATATCATATACCTTACATAGCAACTATGTAACAAATCTCTATTTAATTTAAGTTCAACAGAATTCATTAACAATAATGTTACTTCTACATTTAAATTTTGGCATGATGTAATCAGCCTCAGGTACAAGAATAATGCAATCCCTGGTAATACTGTGCAATGAGGGGGCGGGCCCCCCCCCCCCAGCAAATATGATGCCTAGTTTATTACCTTGACATGTAGCTTCACAGGATATGAAGATTCTAGCAGCTATTAATGAACCAAGATTTGTGGATTCAGGTTGCAATATAAACTTGCACTGTATGACTGTATCCTTTCAAACTGCTAAATTTCTCCAGTCCTGTGGCATAGTGCATGAGTTAGATGGAACTGAACTGTTTTCAGCTTATAGCGATATTCACAAAACAGGTTAAAACAGCTGTGTCACTGAGGGGCTACACGAGTAAACTTTCACATCAAACTGGTAGTCTTCTAGAGTATTACATCGTGTAGTCTGTTGTGATGTTTTGGATGAACATGCTGCCTCCACCTTCAGGGTGAATGAACTAGATTCTGATAGATGCTGAAGGGTCTGGAAGGAGGAAGGGGAGTCAGTTATGTAGGAATGTTGCAAGGACTGTAGTCAGTCGGAGCTATGGAAAGGGAATAGAGGACAGATCTTGCATTGAGCCATTAGGAAGTGACAGTTTGAAGTGAGACAACCACAAGTGAGGTCCACAAATTATTGAGAAATTAGATTACAAATTACATATTACAGAGGCTACGTATATCGATGACTGATCAATACCTATCCATACTCTCTTTGCTAATACAATGAGGCAACTTAACTCCTTGATGAAATGTCTTATGCAGGTATTTAGAAGTGAATTTTTATTGAATCCTCCTTAAAACTGATCTTTGGGAATGAGGTTTGCAGTTGTGAAGTGGATTAAACTGGCTCAGGATATAAGCAAGGTGGGGCTCTTTTGATGATGATGATGAAGCCAGGTGTTTTGTAATGGAATTTCTTGAACAATTGGATATGAACTGCTCAAGGTAGTCCTGGACAGACTAGAGACAGAAAGAGGTGTTCTGTATGTATTTGTTGGGAATACAAAAATATTTTGTTCAAATAAGCACCACAAATTATGTACAGTAAACCTGATGTTAGCAGTAAAGGCTGTTAAAACCTTGTACTTTTGTGGCTTGAGCTCCCTAAAGTAACCGGAATACTGTAAACCTTTGGAAGGGACAGTCATCAAGAACTGACCACATTTGAAAAACCATTTGTGACCATTTTCATTTCTTTCTTACACATTTAAAACACAGCTCATATGATCTCTTTTCATTTTTTGGAGATAACAGTATATTGTCATCAGTGTGTGAATCCTAATATTCATAATATTGGATCATAAGGGTTGGGTCTACTATTAGTCACTTCACCCTGAATTCAAAGGCAATTTCTCCTAAGTGGCAAACCACCCACCAACTCAAGTGTCATCACCCAAAAACAAAAACAAAAGGCTCACTCGAAAACTGCAAAGTCTTGAACTTTGACAATCACTATAGCTCTGATTTTATCAGTGATATATTACTGCCGAATATACTTGACACATTCAGTAGCAATAGCTTGATTTCTATATTCATTAATCTTCTCTCCCTTATGTTTGCATTGAGGATAGTGTAGTTGGGATAGCGACTTGCTATGGGCTGAACAATCTGGGGTTCGAACCCCAGTGGAAGCAAGACTTTCCAGACCCATCCAGACTCTGTACAGTGGGTGCCAGATCTGTTTTCCAGGGGTAAAGTGGTTATGGTGTGGCATTGACCACCCACCCCATTCTAGGGCAAAGGTGGAATATGGGTACAACTACACCTCTGCCTCCGCTCTGTGCTTGCTTGGCATGTTAAGGGACAGCGTTACCTGATGTCACAAATTTTTTTAGTGTAAGTTAGAGCATATATTTTTGTCATTTGTGATGTTCTGTGATATTTCTGTGGTTAGTGACAGCACGCTTTGAACCCTGATTATGTCCAAAAATAGAACAGTGATAGCCACAAGACAGTGCACTGGTAACTGTATCTTTTTAATATTCAGCAACTTACCATTCTGTCCACAAAATAAATCTTTAATTTTGGTTCTCACAACAAACATCAATCATGTTTGTACATAGTGTGAATGGACTGATCACTAAACAGATGCTGTTTGGTTTTTGAGCTTTGCATTTCAAGAGTTCAGTGCAAAAGAAAACCAGCAGCAATCAATACACATGTTTGTCCCACTCTTATTCTTCAAGGAAAATGAGGCATATGAGAGTGCCTCGCCTAAAAATGTGACATGGTTCAAGTATTTGGGGATGACACGAACATACCAAAGTTTCATTCACAAAGAAATTACAAGTAGATTACATTTAGAGAATGCTTGCTGTTATTCAAGTTAAAACATACAAAACCATAATTCTGCCTGTTGTTTAGCATGGGTATGCAACTTAGTATCTGATACTGTGGGAACAACAGACTAGGGTGACTGGGAGCAGGGAGTTGAAGGGAATATTTTCATCTGAGAGTGGGGCAAATAATAGAGGCCTGCAGAAACATGAATGAGGAGGAACTTAGGGTGGAGGAACAAAAGAACGTGGAAGACCTATGTATAGATGGATGTATTAAAATGGTCCCTAAATAAACAAGATAGGAAGGTGTGGGCTGGATTCATATGGCAGGGGATATGTGCAGTGTTGGACGTTTGTGAGCACTGTAATGAATTCAAGTTCAATAACATGCAGGGACTTGCTTAACTAGCTGAGGAATTAGCAGCTTCTTAAGAATGACTTTGTTCCACGCCGTGATGAGATGACCATGTGTAACCATCCACCTCTGCTCCTGACTTACGGTTACAGGAGCTGGGTACTCTTCGGGAACAGGGACGTCTCCCAGGGATTATAAAGGGGGGCCGAAGCCACCTCAATGATCACCGTCATAAACTTGGTATCACACAGTTCATGCCTTATCCAACATACATTACAAGATTCTTGCAACTCGAGCACTTCTCACTGCTACACCTTACATCACTGCCTTGATGGTCACTATTCTCCCCCGCGACAATGTCAAGCTTGCTTTTAAACAGTTCACAAAAAAAACTGATGTTCTCTTTCCTTTGTTAGGCATTGCAACAGAATGAGTGAAAACACACCAGTCACTGAACCGACCACGCCACAGCAGAGGCAACTGCCACACTGCAATAAACCAACTACAACAATAGTGCATGAAATACTCCCCACAACTGCAATGCTACCCATAACCTGCCCACAACTCACATTCGAAACCAATCCTGCAACAATTTGTGAAGCGGCTGGTTACACATGTTCTCTCCATTCCTCCTTTAAAGTGTCAAACCGATGGATTTAAATACATATACAATGAAAGCCATCCTCACAACTTATTCTTTATTTATTAAAAGTTTCATTGTATATGTATTTATTGTACTCACAACGGTATGCATACTGTAAAGATTCCAGTGGTTTTAAATTCTACGAAATCTGGTATGTTATGTCATTGGAGGCAACAGTCTAACTCAGTTTTTATTAGTAATACCAGGAGCAAGACTGAGTGTCACTGCTATTGTTATTGGTGTGGAAATAATAGAATATTTTTATTACCTTAGCTGCTTTCCTGAGGAGTAAAAAGTCTAATAACATGCCAGAAGCATAAACATGCAAGCTGGGAGTGACACTCAGGACACTTGCTTTCGGGCCCCAAAATCATGTATGGTAATAGATCTTCCAGACACGTGCAATGTTTTAAAGTAACAGTTTTGTAGATCATAAAATAACAACATAGAAGCTGTGCAAAAAATTTTCTTAGCTTTTGGCTTTTTAGAAATAACAGATGACCCAGTGGAGCTAGGCATGTAAAATATGGTATGAAGACAGATCATACAACACACATATATACTGGGTATGTAATAGTCAGCAGCCGTCAACAGTTACAAACATGGCAATGATGCAGAAATGTGATGTTATATTCAACAAAGTAATGTATATAGAATATGTAAGTAACAGGCTCTTCACAAAAATAAAATATTTATTAACAATCATAACATCTATACAGGACTAGAAATGTATGCACTAGGAAAGTAAGCTGTGTGAGTTCCAATTGGAACTCCTAGTTTACTTCCTTAAGTGCATTAATTGTGCCCAACTGTTGATATTATACAGTGTCAGTTACATGCACTTTCATCATTACCCTCATTCAGTGCTACAACTGGAAGTCTGTACAGTAGGAAAGAATGATTTTACAAGTCAATGGAATTTGTTCCATTTGCCTGTAATATGTGGTCCTGAAATGATGTAAATTAATAGATATTCAAAGAAAATGCAGCTCTTGTTCAGGTTACTTTTAATGTAAAATAACAGCATTGGTGCCATTATGAACACAAGTGTCTTCGCTAAATGGATGAAACTGTAGTTTCATTTTGATCAGTGCCTGTACATGCACTTTTGTGCGCTGTCAATAATCTCTTTATGTTTTGAGTGAAGTATGGCACAGGAGGGGACTCCAGAACATGTATAAACTTTGTATATGTAGTATCAAAATAGTAGAAAGTAAAATAACAGAGAAATTCCAATTCTTAAAACACATGTTACACCCATGGCATACGGAATGTGATCCAACATCAAAGCAATAGCTTGGACAGCTGATTCGTGACTAACAAACTGAAGAATGTACTGAACCTTATACCACAGTTTTTTTTGTATTTTTTAACTGATACACAGCTTTCCATCTTAAAGTTATAGACATTGTTAATACTTATACTACTATATATTAATTGTAAAATACTGTTGCATTAGTTCACAACCTGCACTAAGATGCTCAACAAGTACATGTCATGTGACTTGTCTTCTGTGACTTCTTTATTCCATCTGTTTGCTTGCAAAACTGAAATAAGCAAGAAAACAAATTTTACAGCATTTAATCTAGAAGCATTTTGTGTTGATATCTGGTAGGATTTCCTTCGCCATTTCAGACGTGCGCTGCACATACTTCACAAGTAGTTACAGGTTACGCAGTTTCCTTTCAGTTTTAAAATCTTACTTTAAAATATGCAGCAATAAAGACAGGGAATATCATAAAAACAAAATACATGGCCTTGAAATAGTGAAAACTTAATTATTGTGAAATTCTATTATATGCATCCAGGCCAGTTTTATAATTTACACTTGTGGGGTGGGCTATATATCATCAGAGGAAAGAAAGGGAGATTTGGCAATAGGACCATTTTCAAAATGTAATCAGTAATTTTAAAAAGGCGAAGTTGTCTGGGCATAGCATTGTGCCATGAAGACATGGGGAAGTAGACATAAAACACATCTTAAATCACAGCACTATTATAGTTTATATCATTCAAAGCTTTGAAATATGCTACTTGCAAAACATATGAGAGGTTCCAAAGCTGGAACAGTATTTTCATTATTATTGCAGTAGTGGCATTTGTTGCCACTTACTATATTAAGAATTTGATGTAAATTATACTGCTTACTATTCTGTACCTGTGACTCTCATTATACGTGCTTTTCTTATCTGTTTGTTCACATGTCAGTGGGTATTTCAGACATTCACCTCCACCCAGGCCCATAGCCAGACCACAAACACAGTGAGCACAGTGGCACATATATGTACATACATTTATATATATATATATAATGCTCTGTTGTAAGTATATTGTGCCCACATATGTATGTATAAGTACCCTTGTCACGACCACAAAATTAACGCTTTAATCATTCAGTGCCCTCTATAATATTGTACAAAACATCTTGCATGTAGATATATTTCAGAAAATGAGTTGTTTCCAACCTCAGTGTTTCAACAGAGGCAACATGTGGATGCAGTAGGGTGTCACATATTTTAGTGGTCTACTCATTATATCTGTTTTTGATATTCTGTAGAGTCTCAGTTGATGCATCCACATTTGTACCAGGTGCATTGTACCCCCCTGTTTAGTGACCTGCCTTTGCCTGTGCCATCTAAATCAAACATTCTCCTCCAGTCCGATTCACATTTGGATTTATTAATTTTGAATTTAGATACTATTTCAAAGTACATATTTTGTGGTCACACTGCATAATTATTTACTCCCCTTGTCTTAGTTATCATAACTGAATGTTTGATTCAATCGAAATCCAAATCTTGCATGTCTAGCAATGCAACCCCTATTATTACAGTATGTATTTTTTGTTTTACTTTTTTTATATATACAGTGCCTTCCAGGAACACAATCTCCATGTATAATGAGAGTCACTTGTAAATGTTGACGTTTGTGAACTTGTATGTGGGTGGACGTTAGCTGGCCAAATACCTGATTGTTGGTCCTTCATACGTTGCGACGTCATTCCAGTACTCTGGCGGACTAGGAATATGAATTAGTCTTGTCTCACTTGAAACAGGCCCAGGTACGTCACCATTCTCTTCCTTAAAATAATGGCATGATCGTTCTCCAATCTCAACGTACGGTGGCGACAAAATATCAAGGAAAGCAGCAGGTCCGTCTACACTCTGGATTTCATGTAAGTTTCGTTCAGATGGGGTGAGAAAACATGCACCATCATTCGCATTCACAAGCACCTCTGGCATTTTTATTGCGCGTTGAGTCCGACTTTTTGATGTCTGACAAAACAAACGTCCCACACTACTTGGACTTTCAGCAAATGCATTATTCGAGACTGCAGTATAACTTTGAATTTTTACGGTACCCGCAATCACTTTTAAAATTCCATACATATGTGGGTGATCATGCAAAGGCAACTTTTCGCCCGACTTCACAATGAAAATACTTACAGTAACAAGTGCATCTTCGTAAACGCTAATATACGTGACCGGTGATTCATAACGAACAGGCTTAGCAGCTTGTAAATTGTCTATATTCAATTTCACATCTGCTGCTGTAAGTTGGTCTGCCAGCGCCTTTAACTTTTCGAAATTCTCGTCAAACACGTTTGATTTCTGTCTCTGCGAGAATGTACGCAATGCTTGCCTCACAACCCTTTCTATTAGCGACGCCATTTTACCCACCCGCCTGTTTACTTGAACTTGCGTTATAAATAATCAGCGATCGCTTTGCGCTCATCTTTGATCAGAGGGTTCAAATCCATGCAAAGAGATCATGCAGTTTCAGCGTACGTCCAGCGGGGTGAATCGGTGTGAGCAGAGACGATTTTTCTGTTACTCTTGTCAGAACGAATTGTATTTCATGTTTTGAAGTCACACAAGTGAGAATCATAGCGTAATAATGAAAGGTAATGTAAGGTAAATACACGGTGCTTACGCACAAGAGTAGTTAAAATGTATTGGAGGATTGCGTAAAAGTACAGAAAATATTTAGTACTATTACTCATTCCTGTAACAAAGTCCGCCAATCTTAGCTAATCCAGCCGCACTTAACTTAATCTAACAATATCGCAGAAAACCAACCAAACCTAATGACCAGTCGCTGATTAGTGAAGCGTTGCACTTGAGACAATAGCGTTTCTACTTTTTACGACCTTAATTACTGCCGCTTGCTTACAGTTTTTGCCAAAAACTATGCTTCCGGGCATAGTAGAACATATATTAAGACCGAAGCTTTTAGCTTTACTTAAGATGTTATTCTTGAAATAATGTGCATAAACATGCCATAACCGACAACGGCAGAGGTTCAGTTCCTTCCCTAAAATTCGATAATAAGAAAGCACAAACTTACACGCAAGCCCACTTAACATGTAAAGCTTTGTACTGCACTGTGTTCTCATCTTCTTTGAAGCGCCAACAAGGTGATGTTGTAAGTATCTGCAACCCCTGCAAAGAAATTGAATGTGTGCATTGTTGTTAAGATACACCTTAAGGTTTTGTCAGTGTTAATGAACTATAAGCACTTCAACCTAACTTATTTCATATAAAACTTATCACATCTGCACGCACTATCGTCAATGGGTACCTACATTTTTGGGATGTTTCACTAAAATAAAAGCGTATAAGAGACCATGGTCTGATGTAAAATGCGAATCTTCATAGTGTGTAATAAATCGGCCTACGTCTTGCCATAGAAGGAGCTTACATCGCATCTGCACTAGCTTACACGTGCACTGCTTTAGCCTCTGAATAATGCTCTAAACCCATTCATAAACGAAGCAACTTAATGGGGTGTCAATGGTACAATTTAAACATAATCTGTAGATGCCCTCACCCCAATGACATCATTTAGGCCTACTGTCCAAAAAGTCGCAAATTTGTTTTATTTATGCTTATTAGAATCAACACAAATATAAAGTTATTTCAAGTAAAATAAAACAAAATAAACCAATCTAATCAAACGTGCCTGAGAACTTGGATTAATTTGAGATATTAGAGTTTCTGAACTTGAATGAAACTTCCCTTGTAGTACAATCTATTGTACAGAATTAGGTACTAATGTACCTGTTTGATGTTAATCGGTGTGTGATGTGTACAATGCATTCACGAAATACTTCATGTGAAGAACAGGGGCACAACTTGCTTCCAAATTTTATTTATATATGTGTAGTTCAGCTGACGAACCGCTGGTAATCACCGCGTTGTAAGATATGCGTGGCAGCTACAAAGTCTCTTTTTTGTAAGAATGGGCGTGCCACATACGTGCGGGAAAGAATGTATATTTTAATTTTAATCTATGAATGCTTTTGAACAATATTTATGAATTTCCTTCACGTAATGTAAGTTACGTTGTGACATCTTCCATTGTCTAACGCTGACAAATCTCACCCTCGCAAATTCCAAGAGGGTTGGTTTGTCATGTTACGCAAGAGAAAAATTAGCATAGGTGTCGGTTACATCGCCATGTCACCAAATTTGACGACCGAATATTCCCCTTTATATGAACGGAAACCAGTCCGAGGATAATTTACTGTTTATGACGTGGTAATGAAAAATAAATGCACAATACTCAGACAAAATAAATGCGGGGCGATGTAATGGTTGTGCTCGTACACCTGGCACTTGTGAAACTGTTTACATAAAATTTACAGTTTGACGGGAATTTTGACTAGATGATGCAGGTATATTTAATTTAAGCACAAAACGAACATCCTGTAGAAGACTTTCCTAGCTGTAAAAACAAGGCCGTTTTTGTGTCCTTGCGTTCGGTTTCAAAGTATGATGTGTGCATCAGTTTTTAGGGCTGTGTGGTCTGGGAAACTGTCAGAATGCTGTGCGACAGTTAATGAAGGTCGAAGTTAATGACCTAGTCCTGAAATGGCGGTAGACCGTGTAGTTTCGTACTTCATGTGCAAAACAAACATGAAAATTTGCCCAGGAAGAAATGAGTACAAAAAGTAACTTCACGTAGATGTTGGTATAAAGTATGTTGTTCAAGCCATTAATAATGTAGTTTCTGTTGTCCCGAGTGTAACAATTAACGGTCAGGCTGAAATTCATTTAATGTTTGTTTCTAGTCCAGGTAGGCCTAATAAATATGCCGAATGATGATAAACTGAAAGCCCTGTTGTCAGATTTGGGTCGAGCCACTCTGCGGGGAGTAAGAAAGTGTCCAAAGTGTGGTACATACAATGGTACTCGGGGGCTTATTTGTAAGAACAGGGCGTGTGATGTTGTATTTAAAGAAGGGGGAGAGAAGAGGAAAATGTCAACAGAGGCCTGCAAACTTATAACAGGCACGACAACACAGGTAAGTTGTGTCGACATTGAGTTGAAAGTGGAAGTCTAGCATGTAATAGTATGAGGATTGGTTCCTCACATTGCAAGCAGCAACCCTTTTTCAGATAATCTGTATGTCAGTCATTTAAATGCATGCAATGGACTGATATTCTCATACAACATACTTTTGTTAGGGACACAGATTTTGCACTGTTGTTACAAACAGTACAAACTCCACATGTCAGCAGCTGATGATTCTAGTTAATTGAAATAGAGGTTGCTTTTAATGCCACATATGTAAAAAATGTCTGGTCTGTAATAGTTGTGAACAAGGTATTGGACGTTTGCATTTGATAGGATGTGGAGAATTTCTTGACTAGCTCAGGGACTCTTAGTGTCTCAAGAAGGGCTGTTTAGTGAGTTAGCTAGTTAGCTAGCTATATGGTCAGTCATTCAGTCAGTCAGTTGGTTACAGAAGTGTTGAGCCTTATAATTCATAATGTTTGTTATTGAACCATCTGTTTTTAGAGCTGAAATTGTAATGAAAAGTAAAGGCCATTCACTCATAAATTGGAAACTGTTCTCTTGCATTCACATTCCATAGTCCCTTGGACAGAAAACTTTCAGTTTGTCAGACTGTTACAAAAATTATCTTCATTTTATGCTGGCATTGTGTTGTGACTACTTTTTGGTTTAGTTTAAACCCCTTCCTCTATTCTCTGAGGCAATAAGCGTACAAGTGTGTTTTGCTGACTAAAGGAGAATGTGTAAAGTATGTCAGATATATATTGTCTGTGCATATTAATATTAAAATGTGTGTTGTGGTTTAGTTTTTTCACTTTTTCTGTTCTGTCAAAACAGTATCCTATGAATGACTGTACGGATGTATGGTATAATACTCTGCAAATAATACAGTATGTATGTTTTTTAGACACTCTTCATGCTGTGTGTTTGATCTGCTCCACACATAGGAAGATCCTCTGAATTTCCGGGGCAGAATGAATAATAATAGTAGAATTCGTATATATAGATTAAATATATCTAAATATTAAATTAATGTAGTTAATAATAATGAAAAATATAGTGGTAGTGTATATTTCTGAGCCCAGTAGCGACCTGTTGCTTTGGAAGTAATTGGTCCCTGCTTAAATTTTAATGTTCTGTTGCAACTTAGAAAATAACGCATAACTTTTCTCAGGTCTTTTCAGTAAGAGTAAGGGATAAGGGACCAGATTACCGGGGCTTCGTCCAGCTGCCCGTAATTCAGGCATCTGATGCAGATGCATTGGATTCAGAAGCTGCCCTCATCACACAGACGTCTGCACTATGCTTTGTAGACACTTGTCAGAGATCATTTGATGCAAGCGTCCTTAAATGTCATGTAAGCATCCACTTTAACCTTGTATCACTTTACTACAACATGTTGGGGACCAGATGTTATATTATCTGGTGTGGAATGGAACCAGAGGTTATGTAGATCGTCATGGACCCTAGTAAAATTCAGCCACTGGTTTTGCTGTTTTCAGATATTCTCTTGAGTTTGCATAACAGTTTATTTATTTATACTTTTGGTAGCTCATTATATAGCCTTGAATTATATGATGATTCTAAACTGGAAAGGCAGCAGCCATTACATAATTTGAAGCACTGTCCTGAGATTTGAGCATGGGAGCTACAGAATAGGAAGCAGTATTGCTACGAATGTGACTGTGACATCAATGTCATGTAACAGGGCTTCAATATATTATACAACTTTTGCCATAGTTGTTGTGTCTGTGATGAATTCACACCCCTTTTGGCCATAGTACCGTATTATGAAGTGACTCTTCTTCATGGGCTAGAGCAGGGTTCTCAAACTCAAATGCTTTATGGGTCAAATAGGTAATTTTGAAATTTAAGGGGGGTAGCATGTCAGAAGCGATAAAGGGGGTAGGTATTTTATGCGACATCTTTAGGTTCTTACAGCGATGTTGCTAAAGATTCAAATTTCCCGGCTGTGATGATGTGTTGCTGGGTGAGTTTTTTCTGATATGTCAGAGGATCATATTTTCTGCGTTTTCAGGGTCAAGCAGTTTAGGAAGAATAGCCACATAGGAAGATAGTGGGGGAATTGTACTTCACCCAACAACATAGTGTCACATCCCAGAAGACTTGAATCTTCAATAAATATTTTAATTAAATTCAGCATTAAGAACACTTCTAATAACAGAATCAAAACATAAACTACTGAATTTAAAACTTTATTGCATTTCTATTTGTTTGGTGACATATGTTATATATTACCATGCTGGGCTAGCAAACCTGCTTATGCCTTAAGGCAAGTAGCAAAAATTATTTTAAATTTAAAAAATCTTTGGCATTGGGCTGGGGTATGTTCTGCTACTGGACGGAGATCAGTTCGAGGACTGTACAAAATGAGCTGGTGGACTATGCGTTTGAGATGCCTGGACTAGACAACATGGTGAAAAATATTGTTACTACTGGACCAGAGTGTGCTTGCTGTTCATTTATATATCCAGTTGTGGCTTCAGGTGTGTAGTTGCATTTTAAAGTACATATTGTGATATTTAAAATGGTAGTGTTAATTCACTGATGTAGTCATTATTAACAGTTTGTGCCCATATTGGTTAGGCCTCTGTTATTTCCATTTGGAACTGTGTCATGGAACAGTAGACATTGAAAAATATCTTCTACACATTTCGTCACCTTTTTCATTCATATGTCTTTCAAACCTAGATGGCAGAATTGTTATATTCAGGTGTCTTATTTCTGTGTTTGATTGTCCATACAAATCCCTGTTTGAGATATTTGTGTTGGTAGGAGAAGACTGGCCCCTTCACTCCGACAACTTGTCAGCACATTCAGGCAGCACTGAGATGCTACGCAGAAGCACAACCTCTCACACTAAAAAATTCCCAGTTGTCATCCCTGAATGTCAGCAATGAAATAAAACAGGTAAGATACAGAGAAATAAAATGTGCTTAATTGTAGAAGTGGGATCTGAACTATATCTGTGTGTGGTACCAGAAGATGAAGGCTGTGGTGGTTATAAGAAAAGACAGAGGAGGTTGTCTGAGTTCATATTCATTGGTAAGTCATAGTCATTAACTCTTTCATGCCAGAATTAGATGGGAACATGCAGACTAAACAAGCACCCTTCTCATTCAGGTGGCCACAGCACATCAGCTGCGAAGGTATATATGTGCCTGGTATGCCACTGGGCTGTGAAAGAGTGTTCCATAATTGACGCATACTTGGTGTCAGCCAGCATTTGGTGTTTTCAGCATCACACTGCATGTTGACTAGTTGATGTTAAGCTCATAAGAGTTAAGCCAGTAACTTGTGAAGCTGTTGTTTCTGTAGCCATATTTTTGAGTCTTTACATCTGAGTACAATCTCTAGGATCTCACGTATATTACACCATATACAGTCGATCCTCGGTTATAACGGATCCCAAGGGGAGTCCAAAAACCATCCGTTATAATCAAAGTCCGTTATATCCGAGGTACAGTTAAATTACATTTTAAAACATAATTTAAATTAATACTGCTTAAGTTACGCTTGTTTTCAGTTTTATTGCATATGGGCATGAAATGATACATTTTGCACGTCCAGAAACACATGTTACTACATACCTGAACCCTTGATGTAACTGATGGAAGCACAACACACCAAGATGCCTGAATGCTCCCCTCTTTGACGCACCTGCTGTACATAATGTACAGCATACTCAAAATTTTTAAATCCCCCCCCCAGTGGCACAATGCCCTCGTAGTCCAGGGCCTCATTATCGAGGCTTCACGATCACACTCAGACATACCAAATTCTTGTAAGACTCCTGTCAATGAGTTATCTGTCCAACACAAAGACCTCTACCTGACAGCACACAGCACTCAAAAGAGACAGACATCCATGCCCACAGCAGGATTCGAACTCACAATCCCAGCAAGTGAACAGTCGCAGACCCATGCCTTACACCGCACGGCCACTGGGATCGGCCGGAATTTTGAATTACTGTACGTATTCACGCCTGGTTCGTTGGCCAGTACTGATACATATCACTTCTTGGCTGAGCAATCAGTTCTGTTTATGTGCAATAAATAAAAGTCTTACAGAATCGTTACCTGAAGGCTCACAAGTAAATGCACTGAAGTCAGTGCGTAATTGATTTATGACAGGGCACTCTACCCCAAGTGCCATAAAGATGCTTGCATATAGCAATTACAGTACTTTCTTGCTGGTGCATGAACGACAGCAACTATCAGGGAGCGACCGCCGCGGCTTGCCCATTATAACCGCTGATGGTTGGACCCTGTCCTTAGGAAAGCCTAACAAAGTGCAAAATTTACAAGTCTCCTTGGCATCTCCAGGTACAACACTATCAAATTACATATGCAGTCCGCATATCACTGTGATGAGTGCGATCTGTGCGTTCGAACACACTGTAACCGTTGTCAGCTGTCTATTATGTTGCCAAAAATGGTATAGCCATGGAAAGTCAGCTGTTGGGGAATGTCGGAGAAATCCGATGTACCAGAAGATCTGATATAGGAGATACCGGTGTAACTGAGGTAATTACAATGATAAAGCATAGGGAAACGGCCGGGGAATGAAAAAACTATCCGTTATAACAGAAGTCCATTATAACTGAGGCCGGTATAACCAAGGTTGACTGTACTGAGGTGTAGTGATTACCACTCCATCATATTTTTGAGGTAAAATTGTTTCTGTGCATGGCGTGAGGTCATGAGCAGAGTTGAGGTGCAGTTTTGCTAATTCTTAAACCTCAGTACTAAGTGGAAGCGAGTGCTCAGAATCCCACATTGGCTGCTTTACCGCTGGGCAAAGTGGCCCCAGTGCCTATTGAATATGAGCCTGGGTGGGCCCCAGAACTGGGTTGGTCACTTTTGAAGAGAGAACAATCTCTTATCTTTTCTGGGAATCAAACCATGATTCTTTGATTGTTCAGTCCATAGCCTAGCCACTGACTAAGCTTTCCCAGTCCCCCATATTTCGGAGATGTCAGCCTTAAATTGTATAAGGCCTGATCAAAAATGTCTGGACTGAGTTAATTTCTCTAGTACATTACATCGTACTGTAACTGGACTTCTGTGAGTGTTTCTGGACTTGTCCCCACATGTACTCAGCTGGTGATACCTCACTAAAGCTATTCAATCTGATGTAATCATCACAAGCAAAGAGAAGTGTTTGTGTTGTGCATCATATGCGTGATGTCCAAGAGTACAAAAAACGTGTGACAAATCTTGCACAAAACTCGAGAAGGTGTGAACCAGAAGCTACAAAATGATTATAACTGCCATTCAAGAGGAGGCCATGAGGTGTACACAAGTTTTTGAGTGGTTCTGCCACTTCAAAAATGGTCACATATCCATAGAAAGTGAGTGTTTCTGGACATGTTCCTGCACGCCTTTAATCAGTGAAACCCCACTGCGGCCATTCAGTCTGATGTGATCATTGCATGTGAACAGTAGTGCTTGTGTCATGCTTTGCATTCATGAGGAGCCCAAGTAGTGTAGCTGGTATAGCAACTATGGTATGGATTGGACTGTCCAGGGTTTGGATCCCGGTAGGGGCAAGAGATCTTTCTCTTCTTCAAAACGTCCATACCGGCTCTGGATCCCACCCAGTGTCACATTCAAAGGGTACTGGGGTTCTTTCCCTTGGGTAAAGCGGCCAGGGTGTGAGGTTAACCACTCCCATCTAGTGTTCCAAGGTTACGAATGAATGAAGCTATACGTCTACTCCTCATATATTCCTTTATGGCATGGATGTGTAGAAATTTATCATGTGTATTTATGGCATGGATGTGTAGAAATTTATCATGTGTATTGTATTAACAATGTTGTGATTATGGAACAAAGCATGGATGTCAAATTTTGTACAAAACTCGAGAGAACAGGTGCTGAAACTTATGAAATGGTTAAAACTACCTTTTGAGAGAAGGCTGTGAGCCATACACAGGTTTTTGAGTGGTTGTACTGCTTTAAGGATGGGCGAACATCTGTAGATCTGTGATGGTAGAAAGTGATGAGCAGTCTGGACATCCTTGATTGAGCAGAACTGATGAAGTGGTAGCAAAAGTGCATGATTTGGTGAGAGCAGATCAAAGACTGATCATTAGGGAAGTAGCTGAGGAGCAAGGAATTTCTTCTGGCTCATGCAAGGGAATTCTAACTAAAGATTTGGTCATGAGACATGTGTCAGCTAAGTATGTCCCATGGCTGCTGACAGCAAAGCAGGAGCAACACTTGTCTGTATCATCTGATTTTCTCAAACGTGCAGGTGGAGACAAAAATTTCCTTAAAAACATTGTAACTGGTGATGAAACATGGGTATGCAGTTATGACCCTGAAACTAAGCAACTGTCATTGCAGTGGATAACATCTTCATCACCATGGCCCAAGAAAGCATGCCAAGTTTGATGCAAAATAAAGGTGACTGTTGTCAGTTTTTTTGATCAAGCATGTATTGTACACAATCAGTATGCTCCGCAAGGTCAAACTGCAACCAGCATTTTTATTTAGAAGTATTAAGACATCTCTGCTGTGCAGTTCACTTTAAATAACCCAGAAGATGGCAGTGTAATGCATGGCAAATTTATCATAACACACTGGCGCATTTGACCAGACTTGTGCAGCAGTTTTTGACCAGACACCACATTCCAATCCCCATACTCCCCAGACAAAGCCCCACATGACTTTGCCTCTTTCCTGAATTAAGCATGCCTTGAAAGGTAAATGATTTGAAGGTGTGGAGACAATCCAAAATGGAGTATGAGAGATGCTTGCAGCAGTGGAAGAGTTGCTGGAATAAGTGTACCCAAGCAGATGGGGCCTGTTTCAGTGGGGATTAGTTCATCAGGGTGAGTTTAGTATTGTTACATTCACAACATCATTTTGGATACTTTTTTTATCGGGCAGTGTAGTTTGAATGCTGACTTTCTTGATTGAATCTCTTTAGTGGATATTCTCATTTTTGCCACTCAAATGCTCAGACAGTTTCTTAAAAGAGGAAATGAATGTATTCTTCTATTAAAATTGTGATCTTCTGGGATGTGTCACCATGTACTTTGATGGGTGGGTACTACCATTTTGGAGAAGAGTGATAAGATTTTCATGAAATTTCAGATTCACATGTGTTTCTTTGTGACAAATTGTTTTGCAAGCGCAGTCCCAGTGTTGTGCAGTTTGGTTGCAGATTTCTAGCCACTCATGCAACTTCTGTGCAATAAAAAATACCCCTTTTCATTACTATGTTTTGGACTCCATTTCTCAGTTTACACAGCTTTGTGCAATTTAGAAGAAATTTATAAACTGAAGAAATACTGAACTTTTGTATTATTTTAAAACTTTTAATTGGCTTGTGCATGTGCATATATAGCTTCGTTTAATGTAATATGAAAATACTTATAAAGGAAAAATATCACAGAGCTCACATTACCAGATCTTGCAGAATTTTCATATATGTAAAAATGGCGACCTGTCACATATTGTTCAAATGGTGATAAGAAGTAACTCTCAGAGTAAAACTTGGACATTTTCTTAAATATCTGTTGTGTAAGAATTTTTAAGTTTTTTTAATTTGTTGATAGTTGCTTTATGAACTTAATGGTGACCTGTCTGACTGGAGGTGGAATGGGTTACTGGTGTAAGAACCTCAAATCTCATGTTGTTCCTTCTGTGTCCTACCAAATCCAGTGTATGTAATGATCCTATCATTGTATGACCTGTGCAGTTCGATAGAACCTTGTTAGCAGCATTATGAACAACTAGTGCTGATTTTCTCTGAAAAAAGAAAACTTGTGTGCAATTCTGAGATTGTGCTGTATGCACATTTTTCATTCTAGAAATATTAATGTGCTGATAAACTACCATTGAAGTTATGTGTGTGTGTGTGTGTGTGTGTGTGTGTGTCTGTGTGTGCGTGTGCATGCACATGCTTGCATGCGTGCGTGCGCACACATACACATACGTGTACACAATGAAAGCTGTGTGTGTTGGTCAACTTTGGTTCCATTCAAAGGTGCCTAACTTATATACGGGTGGCCCGGTTCTCGAAACCACGTGACAGTATGATAATTTAACTGTGCAACTATCACATGTGCAAATGTATGGTTCAGAGTGCAGAAACAGGTGGGAATTTGGAAAGGAGGTTCATGACCCTGTCGGTGAATCGGGATTCAAAGTACAGTATTGGGTTATTTGCTATGAGGAAATTCGAATCTGTTGTCCATATTGGTGGAGAAAGGATGGAGGTTGATGGGGGCAAGAGGTAGTTCTGCCATTGAATGAGGATTTCGGTCTGTGTACAGTATGATAGAGAAACTATACAGCTATGTAGATTGGCTAATGTAGGGAGGCTGAACTAACATAAAGCATAGACCAAATGTGAAACTGTGGCCACAATTCACAGTACACAGGTGGCCAAGTTGTGGGGTAATGACCATGTACAATATCATAGGAATTTTCTGGTTCTGTAAAAGTGTGGCCAACTGTAACATGTGGTTCACCTAGAAGGGTGGCCAACCTCACAGGTTTTACTCTGTGTCTGTGTGCGTGCCTGCGTGGTTTAGTTGATACAGTGTATTGCAACAAATCATACCCTGAAAATTTAATGGGATCTTATCACATACTTAGCTTTTGTGTGTATATAGGTATGATTTTTTTAATAAACTGTATGAACTAATGAGAGAGCATAAACTGTGAAGAAGAATGGCCCATGAGAGGATTAAAATCAAAATTTGCTGATATGAATGTTGGTAAATCAGTATCAAATATTGACATTAGTGTCATTAACACTGAATAAATGTTTTCAAATTTTGATTGTCTCACTGAAGTTTGTATTCACAGGCAATATGGCTATTAGCAACTGAAACAACAGGCCCATTAGTGCAGAGAGTCTCAAAGAACATTATGGCTGTGAAGTGCAAGGCGAGCCCTAAACATCCGCTAGGTTACCTGCACTTTAGCTTCTTCATGTCCAAACTGAAGGATCGAGTTGAGAACAAATATTTCTGCAGCTGTACTGCGTTTAAGGCAAGTCGATGTCATGATTAGTTTTCATTATTTTCCTCATCGCATGCAGTTCTAATCTTGTGTAGCCCGGGGCTTGCACCCTATGCAGGTTGTCATGTCAAACATTGTAAGATTCAAGCCTTCTGGGATGTTTGACCATGTCAGTTGGTAAGTACATGGTTACTAGTGTTCTAAGGTATTGTAGTGCCACCACGTTCAGGGTCAAGCAGTCCAAGAAAAGAAGATTCTTTACCAGTCAACATGGCATAACATACCACACGACTTGACTGTTTAGCAGTATTTCTGTGAGGACCTCAAATCTCATGTGTCAGACATTGTTTAACATTGCCCCTTATGTTGTTAGTGTAAGTGTGTCTTTGCCTTTGTGTTTAGATTCAGTTGTCAGCCATTTCATGTTGTCACATATGCTCTGAAGTGACTAAAAATGCAACAAGATTTTTGAATAACCTGTTAGAGTATAGATGTCTGATGTATGGTGTCTGTAAGCACTTTTGTGATTTTGTGTAATTTTATGGTGGATGAAGACAGATACAAGTAGACAGTAGCTAATAAATATTTTTAAAATGTATCAGTATCAGAATAACAACGACAAGGAGTTATGGAAAAACTCAGAAAGCCTGTTCTCCTGCTCTAAGGAATATATACATTTCTTTCAGTTTTTGAATACTGTTGTAAGATTAAATCATGTAAGCATACTGAGTTAATGTACAGCCCTTTTCAAATTGCAGGTGTTGAAGACAATGTGATAGTATTTACTGTTAGCATATCTGAATCTTAGCATTGTTGTTATGTTTGAACATTAGGTTTTCCTAGAGCAGGTTAAGAATTATCTATATGGGTTTTCCCCATATCCGTCTGCATTTGTATGGAATGAAACTCTCTGATGATGGAGAAAAATAGTTTTTTACTCATCAAAGGTCTGTTCTGAAATGACATAAGTGCCTCTGGTCACCTTGAGATGCTCATATTTTATGTAATTCATGACTTTGCTTTCCTAAAAATTAAATCACAATCTTCAGTGTATCATATCTGCATGTAATTCCTTGTGGCCTGTAAAGAGTTTTTCACAACCAGCTGAGTTTTTTGAGTATACACAAATCAAGACAAAGTAAGACAAGTTTTGTAACAAACTTTGAATATCTTAATGTTCAGTATTGCACTGAGTTGTATGTGTGTGTTTCTTTCTAGGGTCAGGTGAAACAGGCCACAAATAAGGAAGATCCTACATTCAAGTGTTGTGTTCATTTTTATGCCTGCATCTGTGCATTTGCTAGTGACCCAAAATTAAGTGAAGAGTTCTCATACTATATCAACCTCGACAAACCACCTGTAGCTGTAGTTTCTAACCCCGCACCAGCAGAACAGCAGCAGCATTTGGTGGCAATTCTGAGTGATGAAGATGGGACTGGAACTTGCGAGGTTGAAGTTGAAGTTCTGCGAGAAGAGGCAGCTTTGCTAGAGGCCACAGGCATTACTGTTTCTGATGATGTTACGATAACACAGGTAATACTAAAACCTGTGTGCCTAACACTCTTCATTCTGTGTTTCTGTTAGACAAAGGTTTGTTGTTGATGAAATAATGTTTCCATAGTGTGTGTGTATGTGGATATTTGTAAAAATTTCTTTTAATATATGTCACATAAAGCTATAAAATGTATAGAAGCCTGAGAGAGATCTTTTTACAAATTCCTGAGAAGATAAAAGTTAATTAAGTTAATCAAGCTTGACCCATGAAGATGGGGCTGAGACCAACCTATGTTATACAACATCCCAGGATAGCAAAGACATTAGTGTTATACTGTTTGCAGGTCCATGGCCTGGAAGTGTTGTCCTCAGACCAGGTTGGAGTTCAGATTCAGACAATGGATCCAGATACGCTCAACTTTAGTGACAGTATCCTACCAGAAGCACCTCAGGACCTGCACCCATTGCAAACAACACAGCATCTAGAGGTGCTCCACAGAGTGACTACAAGAGACATATCATAAATAATGCACACTATTTTTTTACTGACATCTACATTTTATTTTATGCAGTACCTCTTTACAGCCCTTCTATGTAGTCCGCCTGCTTTGCAATGACCACGTCCCAACATTTCAGAAGATTTGCTATTCCATTGAGGGTACCACTTTCGTTCAGGGTTCAGATAGCTCTTCTAGGGAGTAAAAACGCTGTCCATGCATGGGCTGTTTCAGCTTGGGGAATAAGTGGAAGTCTGGTGGACTCATGTCTGGACTGTATTTCGCGTGAGGTAACACTTCCCACTCGTATTTACTCAGCAAATCGGTCACAACCTTCCCCAGGTGTGGGCGTGCATTGTTGTGGAAAATGATTGGCCCATCCCCGAGCAAGTCAGGTCGGTTTTTGTGCATTTTTGTGCGCAATTTTTGCATGCGTCACGATAATACGTTGCTGTCACACTTGTTCCACATGGAACTTTGTCATGATGATTCCTCGGTGATCCTAAGCAAAAATCGTCATTTGCTTGACATTTGATTGCACTCGTTGAAATTTTTTGGGTCACAGGGAGGATGGACTTCTCCACTCGTTTGACTGCGATTTCAACTCCGGTTCAAAACTCCTAACCCACGTTTTGTCAACAGTGACAATTTGACGCAGGAATGCTTGACCTTCAACATCAAATCTTTGTGTCAGTAATGTGGCAATGTCCAGGCATTTCTGCTTCTGTTCAGCAGTCAAGCAGTGAGGAACCCACTGGGCACAAATTTTTCTTTTCTGGAAATCACTTGTCAAAATATGGAATACTGATGTTGGTGGAATCCCAGTAGCTTGTGATATTTCCTCGCATGTCACTCTACCATCAGCTTCAAGAAATTCTGCTACAGGTTTCACACTTCGTTCATCTGTTGATGTTTTCGGCCTTCCTGGCCTTGGGTCATCGTTTATGCTGACACATCCCTCATGAAAATGAGTAGCCTAACGAGAAACTGTACTACGGTCTACTGTCTGCTCACCACAAACTTCACGCAAAGCACTCTGAATTTCTGTAGGCCTTTTGCCACGTAAAGTTTCAATCTTGATGTACGATCTTTGATCATCAACTGTCACAGTACCTGAGGCACTTGCAGATGCCATTTCTAACACTGGTCAATTCAAAACAACGTACACTAGGGAAGTAATGAACACGCGTGCTGCTTCCTCAAATCTTCAACTGCAGCTAGCGTCACTTTCACTGGGGTTGCATCATCCACTTCACAGTGCTGCCACCTTGTGCATTATTTGTGAAATGACCTTCGTATTTCAGACACTACTGATTTCATGCTTTTAGAGCGCTTTACTGGCAGTGTTGATCCTGTTTGTGGCTGAGGGTGCCATGTGCAAGATGACTGTGTTGCTGCCATAACAAGGAAATCAGCTGCTTCCAGCTTCTTATATACCCTTCTACTTTGAAGATGGAGGCACCACATCAGATTCTTCTGAAATGCTGACAACACAGCAGTGTTCCGCATGGCACCATAATGCATAAAGGGGATCAACATACTGCTTCAGACACTACATGAGATTTTTTTTCTGAGTACCAGTTTTTTCTTGAAAATATGAAAACAAATTCTCATATTAACTTATTCAATGTACTGTAAATTATTTAATCTGGAAAGGGAACGGCAAGATTTTCACGTAAATATGTAAATTATAGATGTAAATTTTATGAAACTTCCTGGTAACACCTTTTTTTCAAAATTGGTGGAACGTGACATTGAAGATCTACATCGTTTCATTGTTGGAACTGTTTTAATAATTTCTTTTATACAGTTAGACGTATTTTACCTGCTGCATGTTATCTAAAGTGATTCTTTAGATTTGCTGATAAGACTGAGGATCAGATTTTTATGTGACTACTTTATTAATACAGTACAGTGTCGCGTCCCTGAGTCCTGATTGTTTGAGGTTCCCTGCCATCCTAGTTGATCCCTTGAAGACTTTTTTGCATCTTAAATGAGAGGGAAAGTTTTGATTTCTGTACTGTGTAATTTATTAGTGTATGTTCTATGATTATGCTACTGTTGTACTGTTGTATAAATTGATGATCTCGTACAGTGTTATGTATGTAGTATATATTAATACAATGTGTGTATCATACTATATACGTAAAAATATGTTCTAAATTCTCATAGTTGAAGCTTCTCAGTAATTCAAGGCAACCTCAGTCCTGTTCACCTCATGTTATTGAGATTCTAGTTTATTGTCCACCTGCAGAAAGAAATCACTGAATGAAAAAGTATAGATGTTAACAAAAATCCATAATGACATCATGTTTCATGATATTGCAGTGCTGTTATGGCATGACATGTGTTTTGTTTTGATTTGGTATTTGTAGGGTTGTTTCAGAAACAACCAGAGATTTTATTTGTTAATAACTGTGTGTTAAAAAGCACAGAATAAAAGGAGGAATATGTGTTGTGTTCAACACCTCTGGGAGATTCATGTCAGTTAAATTTAGTTTACTTCCTCACTGTCTTCAGGATTGGAGAAGAAAGACCTCAGAATGTTAAACAATGGAACACCATACCAGATAATAACTTCTGGAGAACAAAGTAGTTGCTTATGAAGTCGTGTGGAATTTTGTTACCTGGTGGTGTTTTGGTAGGGCTGATTATAAAATATAAATTGCATTCATAAATTATTCTACGCTACCTAACAGATGCACTTCACATAAACCAGTCCTGTCAAATGACATGATGTTGCAGAATTCAACTAATCTCTGAAACCTATTTTTGAAGGTTACCTGCCAAGAAATTCATTTGATGGTTTCTGACCGACTCTGTATATTTATATAAAGATGTAACTCTGAGGTAGGTAGAACATATACCTAGACATTATCAAGAAAAGGACACTTAAAGTGGTGACCAAGCATTGGTTATTGCAAACAAATAGTTATAAAAAATTACAAAAAGGGTGGCTGTGACATTAATGTATGAAAGTGGACTAAAATAGTCTGCATTCAAGTTTCATTTCTCATGGTTAGTCAGCGTAGTACCTGAGGTTGTTTATATTAGTTGAAACGTACAAATAGTGTTCACTAAAGAAAGAAGGAAATATTTGTGGCCTGAATTTAAAAATTGTTGTAGAATTTTCTTGTAAAGACAGGCAGTGATAAATTTATTGTGGCCAGAACTTATTATTTATCTAGTAGCTGTTAACAAGCATAGTATATCAGAATAAAAACTAAAAAGAAGAAGAAATAAATATAAAAAAGGAAGCAAATAACTGCCTGAATGGCTGGTGGCCTGGCTCAGGTTTGAAGTGTATATCTTCTGTAAACAAATCTGATGCCTTACCAGTGAGGTTCTTCTCAGGAGACTGTCATGAGTTTTTGTTATGGTACAGATGCTGAGTGTGAAACGCAAACGGCAAGATCATAGCACGGTGGCTCCATTGCAAGAGGTTAGTGGCAAGAAGCCAAATTCTACCAGGAGGAGTAATCCTGCCATTGGAGTAAGGAAACAAGGTCAGTATAAGAGTCACTGTGTTTTTTTTATCTGTAACTGCTTCTTTTAAATCGCAGACCATTTCTTGACTCATAGGCATGTTACATGTTACTGTACAACTTTATACATTTCAGCTGTTAGAGTTGGGGTGGTGAAGTGAGTACTATACACACATTCCATGTGTATCAATTTGTTGCAGATACATCTCAGAACTGCATAAATGTAGAGGGAGGTGTGTTGTGTATCTGTATATTTTACCATTGTGGTATGTGTGTGTGTGTGTGTGTACTCTTTTACTAATTGTTTCAGTGAGTCATATCTAGATTCAGGTGTGCTGAAATACCACTGAGACATGGTATATTGAAGAAATACACATCTCTGTTCTTATAATAAATGTTTTAGTTAAATACAACTAATACATAGAAACCACTTTGTCATAAATTCACAAAATGTTTTGGCAGCAGCTGCCATTGTGAGGTGAATATCAGTGTTAATTGAGTAAAATATAAAGCATAGATGTGAAAAGAGTAAAACAAATGAAATGTCCCTCTGGTTGTATTTTTTGTTCTTTCATTTTTTTGTGTGGATTCGTCATCTTTCACTTAGATGCATAGTTCATATGGAATTTGCACTTTCCGTGTAGAGGTCATCCATACTAATTGCACTGTTGAATGTGGTGGTGTACCGTGATTTGTGTTGTACCATTTCTGTAGTATGTATTGGATGACATCAACATCAAGGAACAGTGCGTGTTGTCTGGCACATACCATAGTAATAAGACAGCAAAAATACAGCAGACACCACCACATTCAACATTGTAATTGGTGTGGATCACCACTGCACAGAAACAGAGGCCTTTGTGTGAAATAAGTATGTGACAAACATGATCAATCTGCACAAAAATGCTAAAGCACAAAAAGTGTAACAAGGCTAACATACTATTTTACCCTTTTAATGTGTATGTTTCATAATATTTTATTCAATTAATGTAAGACATGAATTGCTACCACAATAGCTTTTAGATAGTCATTAACCTAATAATGACAGCCACTTCTAAAACACGTTGCAAATTTATGATGTAAAGTGGCATTTATGTACTACTCGTATTTGACAGAGCATTTAATATAAAACGTGGAGATGTGTATTTCTTGAAGAGTATTTCTTATCTCAGTGGAGTTTGATTTCAGCTGTTACAGTTAAGGAAATTATGCAGATGTATGTTATGCTACTTTCTTTTTGTTGAATTTTTTTTTCAGAACCAGTAGATGAAAATGCAGCTAATATCACATTCATCCAATGGTTGGCATCTGTGACAGAGAGAATAAATCAGACAATGCATTTCCAGTTCAGTGGGAAGCCAGACCCTCTAGTATTCCATGTTCCACAGGTTGTTATTTTATTGTGTTATTAGTTGATAATGAAATAAAAAATGTACATAATGTGGACATGTGTGGTTCACAGTTTACTCTTTGTAGAATATTAAGTGTGATTAAGTCAAGGCGGTTGAGAGGGCCGGGAATATTGCCAGGAGGAGCATACACATGCAACAGTTTGTTGTAAAATGCTGAGGGAGGAGTCATAATTGGGTAGGATGATGTTAAAATAGGTTTTGAGTCTGTGAACTGCATTGAATTTACAATATGATTGTGTGGTAATAGTCAAATGTTCAATTCTACTAGCATAACAAGAGGTTTTAATGAAAAACAAATCTCATCCTCATACAAAACCCTAACTATCCCCTCATTACAACTTCATGTTGCTCAATGAATCAGACTTCGTGCATGGTTGAAAAGTTATTCGGAAGTAAACCTTTTACAGTGAATTCATGTCTGTCAAAAGAACTTCATGTTTATTACCACTTCTGCCTTTCTTAATCAGTTATTCTTTGAGTGCTTGAGAGAACGCATTTCATGTGGAGGGAAAAAGAAACGATTGCCAAACTTCACAACTGGCTTTGTACGTCGTGATGCTGTTCCACTGGGGACATTCACTAAGTATACATGGCACATCACGAACATTATACATGTGAAGCAGATATTTGAAACACCATTGGTAAGTACTTTTACTTATTTATTTATTTAATGGTACAGCCAGTAGCTATTGAATGATAGGATGATAACTGAATAAGGGATCTGCAAAGATATGGAAGGAAGTGGGTCTGGCCAAATGTCAGGCACTATCCAATCATTTTCCTTGAGTTACTGAGTAAAACCACAGAACACTTCAGCCATAATAGCTGATCTCTGAGCCAAGATTTGAACCTGAGAGCTCCCTAATATGAAGTTGGAGTGCTAATGACTGTCTCGCCATGTTTTATGAGTACGTTTAATGGATATCTGGTTGAATTAGTATTTGTGGGGTTTAATTTAATGCCTTGGACATTAAAGGAATGTTGGATATTGATTCCGATATTCAGTGTGTTGATATAGTTTTGAACACAACTCATTTAGTTGATGATACAGTGAGCAACAGATGAAATTATTTTCTGCATGCGCCTGGTCAAAGTGAATAAATTTAAAATATTTATATCTGCATTAAAGGTTAAGACAAGCTTTGCTCGAACTCAGATTACATCTAGGATATGGCACTACATCCAGCCCCCATGTTAAGTGGATAATTTAAAACATTTTATTGTTAAACTGTCTTATTGCAGCCAACTAAATGCACAATGCGAATGTGTAATTTTACATTTCAAACATTACATCCCCAACAGATTTTGATCTTTCAGATGTCATCATCAGGGAGACCATACATCCATCAATAAGTATAAAACATGCAGTACAATAAAATTTTCTAGAATTATACTAGTACACTGTAGTAAGTCTTGGTATCTTGGACAGCGTACAGAAGTATAAAATATGGACGGTAGATATCCCATATATGATTACATCTACTTCATGTCGGATCATCTACATTCCACATTTTGTACTCATATACATTTTATATTCATAATGTTTCATCGTTGTTTTCTAATTGAGTGTTAATACCCCACATAGAGCAACTGCTCTGATAACTGACTGGAGCCATGCTGGTTTAGTTAATACAGGACATGACTGCATGGCTGGGGTTTGGTTCTCAGTTTTCCTTGTCACCATTGTGACTAGACATGTAATTGAACCAATTCATCATCATATTTGTTTAATACTGTAGTAATGTTTTATTGGGAGAAAAGCAGGCTGACTGTAAACATGCAAACATAGCTCCATCTAGTGCACAAATTCAGAATACATGGAACTTTATTTGTTCCATGAATATATTTAAGGCATGAGTACCTTAAATGTTTTCTTTTTATGAGTAAATAAATTGTGTTATATTTTTAGTATTTTTTGAACCAAAACATGGAAATGATTTCTGATGGGCTGAAGCAGTTCTGAATTGTGTAGATGCCACTGGAGATCACCCGCAGCTTTGTGGAGAATCGTGATGGTACCTATGAACCTTTTCATCGACGTAAAGATGAAAATGAGGCTTTCCGAAAGACTGATAGTCAGCCTTTAATAAAACCTCTGGAACTGAAAACATTTCTTAAAGTTGGTAAGTCAGCTATTTTTAAAATACTAGAACAGATTAGTGCATGGTAATATTTTATTTGAAAATATTAATTTTGTGGAATAATGACATGGTTTATTCCTTCTCTGACTGGTCAGTTTCAGAAATAAATTATTTTCTGCAACATTAATTGGTATTACTTGAAGACACAAACTGTGTGTGTTTACATTGGTGATGGTATGAAGCAGCTTAAATTGTGAATGCTGTTTGTTAGGTTTTTGGCATGTGTTGCAGGCAACATGTCACCTGATCAGCAGGAGCCAACACCATTCCTCATAGAGTGGATACCTGACATTCTTCCAAATAGCAAGATTGGAGAACTTAGAATAAGGTTTGAGTTTGGGCATCAGCGCAATGGACAGCCTGAGAAGAGAACGCAGCGGCCGTTAACACGGGCTCTTCCAGATGTATCTATCACACGTATCACAAATAAGCATGTACTACAACTGTAATGTGTAATAATAATTATCTTGTAATGTTATAGAGGCCTGATACTATAACATTTGTGCCTCCATCTGATACATAAATTCTCATAATTGGGAAGAAAGGTTCCCACAACAGGTGTAGGGGACCAGTCTTCCAGCTATTGGACAGTATTACATTTAATGTGTGTCTGCATGTGCTGCAGATACATGTGGAAGGAATGGACTGAGACTTGTAGATTCGTTTATATGTGATATAATTGATGAAGGGGAATGAGGATCTGTGACATGAAATAGGTCTGATTCATGAGAAAGTTATACCAAGATTTAACCCTTCGATCAGTACCACCTTATGGCGGTGTGTGCACTTGCATGCCAGAGGACTGCCCTGTATTTATGATTTTCAAGTTTGCACTGAAGCAGTATCCCTGTATCCTCACTTCCAGCCAGAAAGATGTAGCAGGATTGTCTGCCATTTGTAGGAACTTCTTCCCTATAACTGTGTTTTAAGGTGTCAACTTTGAAACAGAGTTATTCTTAGTTTTGTTCCATTATGTTCTGGCATCTTCTGCTAATTTATGTAACTACTTCCATCATGTAAAATATTGCCACTATCAGAATTTTTCCCCTCTCTTTTTATGATTTTCTTTTCTTTTTCCCAAAGTTTTTGTAAACACGTAGGTCATCATACAGTGCTTAAAAACCTGGTTCTAATTTTGGAGAAAAGAACTTGCTCCAGATGGTGAGCAAGGACAGAAAAGTCCCCACTCAGAGGATATTCATGAAGAAGTTACTTGTGTCTGTATTAAAGTGATTTCTCAATTGGATGCGTAGAATACTGAGTGCAGATCAAGAAGTTGGGGCAGAATTTGGAAATTGTTAAACAAGATGCAGTTTGCAAGATATGAGGCTCTTGCATCAGTATTAATGAACAGTCAAGTCTTCTGGGGAGTTACACTGTGTTAGCTGTTACTAACAATGTGAATGCACTGGAACTGTTTTCCAGTCAATATGGTGTAACGTTTCAGAAGACTTGAATCTTCAGGATGAATTTCCTTTTCTACTGCAGTGACAGGTGATAAAACATGGGTTCATCACAGGGGTCGTGAATCTAAATAGCAGGTCACATAGTGAAAGCCCTGGCTACATTTCATGTTCAGAAATCTGCTGTCAAGATGTCAGCCATTGTGTTCAAAGACTGCTGCTGTCTTTTGTCACACGTATGTTAATGTGTAGGTCTTGTAAAGGCTTAATGACACTGTCAAACAACAGTAATGCAGGAAGTTAATAAGGAGAGGAGTTCATCATATAGCAGTCCTCCACCCACAAATTTTAAAATGTTCAGGTGATTTCATGAGACTGCAGTTTTCAAGCCCTCATTCCACCCAGGCCACACACTATGATATTTAATGATGACTTTTGAGGTTCATGGTGTATGTTTATGTCATGTCACCCAAATGTGGAATAAAATCATAG
This sequence comes from Coptotermes formosanus, assembly GCA_013340265.1. Classification (NCBI taxonomy): domain Eukaryota; kingdom Metazoa; phylum Arthropoda; class Insecta; order Blattodea; family Rhinotermitidae; genus Coptotermes; species Coptotermes formosanus. The sequence continues at coordinate 349,136 of BLKM01000501.1, read as the reverse complement.
TACAATGTACATTCAATAAGTAAGGTTCCTTAGGTCATAAAAATTAAATGAAAAGTCATTGCAACATTAGATGTACCTCATTTATTCGACTGAAGTATTTTTGTTTTTCAGCATAATCCCCTAATGTGTTGGCACATTTGTTTCATCTTTGCACTAGTGTAAAAATTCTGTCCCAGTAGAAATAGACTCTTGCATTCTTAAAAGTTTATGAAAAACCATTTGCACTTCCTCATCACTGTGGAATTGGCAACCTACAAAGCGTTACTTGTACAGTCCAGACAATTTGGCAGATGGTTGAGAATTTCCCAGTGAATGTACCAACTTCTGAGTTTTGCACATACTCTATGGGGTGCATTGTCATGGTGAAGGTTGGTATCTCACTACAGACAATTTGTTTGTGCTGCTGAATCAGCACTTGGGAGGTCACTGATTATACTATAATGAGGAAGTGAAAATGGCTGTTTATGTATGGTTGTGAATGCAAGAGCCCAATTTCTACCACAACAGAATTTTTAAACTCACGCCAAAATGGGACAAATGCATTGGTGTGCTCACGGATTGTGTTGAAAAGTGAACATATGTTATTGAAGTAAATGAGCTACAGTTAATGTTTTAATGACTTCTGATTTTATTGTTATGTAGGGGACCTTACTTACTGAACAACCCACATATAAACATGGCAAATCCGATGAGAGTGCTGTGTAGTTCAGATATTTGATAGCAAATCAAAATTGTGTTCATGAAGAAGTTAGAAAAGTTAAATTTTTTGGAATGCCTACTGCTGTTGAGTTCAGGGTCTTTTGTTGTCTTGTCTGCTGTCAAGAAATGCAAAGATTAAGATGTACAGCATTATAATTTTATGTGTTGGTTTGTATAGGTATTACACTTGGTGTCTTACATTAACTCTTTTGGCACAGGTGCAAGAATGCACTTGGGCATTTGCTGGCTGAGGCTATAAAACATGTGTGCCTGGTTATGTATATTTAAAAAAAAAGTGTTGGGTATGCATTTATATTATTTTTTGAGTATTAAAAGCATTGAAAACAATATTAATGCAGAATATGTAAATACACTTATTTAAGACGTGTGCAACATAAATAACATACTGGTACACTGTCAGACCTGGAAGTTAGGAAATCACAACGTACTGGTACATCATTTAGAGGTTTATGTGTGGCAAATGTAGTACACATGTAGAACAGTCAGCACACAGATGCATAGAAGAATGTTAACATGAATGGCACTCAGCCAGACTGCTTGCAACAGAAACTGGAACTAGTACAGCACCTGGCCATGAACAGCACCTGTTATAAAACACACACATATTGTGTTTCAAAACAGGGTGTTGAGGAGAATGTTTCTATGTACAAAGGAGGCTTGAGAAAATTTCTAATTTGGAGCTTCATAATTTTATGCTCATTAAATAATAATATGATGATCAAATCAAGGATTATGAGCTGGCCTGTGTATGTGGCAAACAAGGGTATGAGAAATGCATACATAATTTTTATCAGGAAACATGAAGGGAAGAGACCACTCTGAGGGCCTAGGCATAGTTGTGAGGGTAGTGGTGAGTGAACTGAATCTTGAAGAAATAAGAGTGGGAGGGTGTGTAGTGGAATTACTTAGCTCAGGATGGAGAATAGTGATTGACTCCTCAGAAATGGAACCTACGTGTTACATGAAAGGTCAGCAGACCAAATACAGTATTAGCTTCTCAAAGAAAAATAACAAGAGTTTTTTGCAGTGTTTTGTAAGCTGAAACTTACTTCTCCTGATACAACTTTGTGTTGATATCCTATTGCCTACATACATCTAATATTTTTATCATATTAGCCTTTGGTTTCAGGGAAGCACAAAATTGTGTACATTCAGCTTACTTAGTTGAATGTGGGGGAAAACATGATAAGCCTTATGTAATTGATAAGCAGATACAGAACTGTATATGGGGTTGAGAAAATGTGAACACAATCATTAATTGCAGCATGAGATTGTATTTCTGTATGTACCTTAACCTTTGCCATACTGGGTTGGGTATTTACATTTTAGCCTGTAGTTTAAGAACAACTCGAGCATTATTTGCAGTAAATGGTAAGATTATGAAATAAATGGCTTTTTGTGAAAACTAAAACAGAGACTATGCTGCATATCTTAAAAATGCAGTTAATTTCCTTCTTGCCTAAATATATAAAATGAATTTCTAGGGGCATTTATCTACATGTGTTCATATACATGAATCCAAGTCTTTAGAAGGTTAATGTAGCATTATCCCAGTTCTTTGTGTCTTTTCTTCCCTTCTGTTCTTCCTTATGTGTTTCCATTGCTGTAGGTGATTTAGTGCAACTAAGTCTTTTTTTTTGTGCCTGTTTTCATTGTGGGTCCCATTTTACCCTGAAGTACATGAAACAAAAGTGTAAATAGACTGGAGCATAAATAAGCAGGTTATGATAATTCATTACTGTTGTTCCTAGTATTAGGATCTGTTGATTTGTTACAGAAGTCTGTTTAGAAGTCTCACATGGGACTGGAAACATTTTGCAGGATCGTTTATTGTTCATTCTTTCATTTTGTTCTTGGAGTTCCTTCTGCATCACACTTAACATTGGATGTCCCCTGTCCAAGGCATATGCTTTATGCCCAACTTTCAGAGGTTAGCCATATTCTTAGAATATTGTATATGTCAGTGGCCTGTGTTCAACATGACTGTTGTGTAACAAATCAACCATCGCCACGAAAGTTTCACTGAATCCACACACTTTCGTCTGTAGCTTTGTATCAGACATGTTTGTTTGTGAAATTTGTAATTCACTCTTCTAATAATCCATTTTAACTTCTTCAATATTTACTTCTTCAAGAATGAATTGTATTATAAGAACATACATGACCTAACAATATTTATTGTATTAATGTATATAACTTGTGTTCAGACATTTTTAAGTTTGCTGAATGGTTGCTGAGAGAAATTAAAGAACTGTACATTACCTTGTCTTGTAAAATGTCACTGTACTTGTCCAGTAGAAGAAAAATGGTTTGATTAAATTAAAAAGTTAAAAAAACCGTAAGTTCCATGAAAGTTTATTTCCTCTTGTATAAAGTTATTAGCTTGCAGATGCACCAAAGACATCTTACGTAGTACTTCCAAAAATGTGTATATAAATGAGCTTCTCATTTGTGACTGTGGATTATTTTGTTATCTATGTTTCATGTTTGAGCTTGTTTCATATGTAAGAACTCTTATGAACCATTTTCTTAAACTCAAAGGGACCAGAAATTATGTTTATTCCTAATGCCCCTAAGATTATAATTACACTGTCTTTCTGTATGTAAGTGCTCCGCTACAACATGTAATGCATCGGAGATTTTCATTACATGGTTTCACAGATTTCTTGTAAATAACTGTGTATTGTCTTATATTCTCTTTGCATATAAGCTTTAAAATCCTTTAAATTATAATTCTGCTTTATTTTATGAAATTCTGTGTTTAGTTAATATTTTTTCTGGTCCCAGCCAAAGCCCAAAGTAAGCAATACTTTGTCTTCTGGAGTTTAATGAATTTTTATTCAGTAAATATCCCATATGCTACACTAAATGTGTCAGTTGCATGTGATAATTTTTGGTACATGACATATATAGAACATGAACTGAAGGCATTCCACTTGTGACATCATAGTTGCTTTGAGTATTGGCTGAGGTTCTCCAAGTGTTTACTGTGTACCATTAATTGTTTTATAAATTAATTTTATGTTATGTAATCATATTTATTTGTGAAGATCTAGTTTCTGTCTGTCACTGTTTATTTCATGTGATTAATTCGTGCAGACGTTTGGTTGATAACTACTGAATGTGTCATGGCATTTGTGTAGAAGCAGTTTCTTTAACTACATACATGAAGAAATTATTGTTTCAGTTATATATGCTAAGTCGTATGAGAATATGAACAACTTCTTGATGTCATTTTGCAGAGTGCAAGAAAATCCATTTCTCTAGAGATTCATTAAACATGGATTTCACTGTAGTGACATTATACCTGGAAGAGATTTTTTGTATTGCAAAACCACGTAGGTTGAAGATTTACACATGTGTGCACACATATTGTCAGTAAAGTGAAGAGAATTTCTCAAAGATTATATTGACCATCACCTATACTCTCTAACAGGCTGTATTGACAGATTATAATTACAGTCCTGTTTATGTTGATCCTGGCATATGTTGACTCGTGTTAGAGTCATCCTCAGGGGCATTGTTCTGTTAGAAAACTCTGATGACAGTTATTTATTACAAGTGCTTAGACTTGGAGGCTCTTTCCTCCAGGGTAAAGCAGTTGGGGGCATGAAGCTGACCACTCACAATCTAGTGCTGATCTTACGAATGGGTGGAGCTATAACTCTACTCCCCCTGTATGCCTGCATGGCATGCACATGGACAACTTTACCTTTTAGATATAACTTATTCTGATTAATTATTCCAATATAATTTACTTTGTTTCTTGCTGATGGTGTATCTGTCTTTTTGTACTGGTTCCTTAGCATATTCTGCCTATATCGGTCACCTTACAGACCCTTTTGCATGGCAGCAGGCAGCACAGCAGTTGCTGCTGTTCCTGTTTGCCATAATTCAGGCTCCATGCAGTTTCTTTCTGTGCATTGCAGATGGTATTTGGTCCTGGAAATAGTTTCCTTCAGCTCAGAGACATTGCATCACACATAAGAAACACACGATTCATTGCATGTCATAGTTCTGCTGGTGAAATTGAAGACAAAAACATCCTGAATACTTTTTTTCTTCATATCGTCTTAAGTGCAGGAGTTATTACTGCCTACTTTATCCTTTAACAGGTGACATAAGTAAAAATAGCGTGGGTCCAGATGGCGACAAATGTGGAAGCAACAATTCTGTTTTCTGTCACCAAAAATAGTCTCTGAGCAGGGCATAGAATTGTTTGCTATGTGAGTGTTGCACTCTTTTGCTACAAAAAAGGCTGTGCTGTAGTCTGACAAGTGATCACAACTTAACATATCAGTGTGAATTTGTGGTCTCATGTCACAGAGTTTGTGAACAGCAGTTGTTATAGTTGGGTGTAAATACAGCAGTCTTATTGTAATTGAGACTGATAATGCAGAGACATGTGTTTGCTCTGCTAATCGTGCCAGCGATATTCTTGTTGATGTCTCCAGTTTTGCATGAATTTCATCCTGTTTTGCCTCAGCACATGTCTTCTGCATGGTCTCTTCCTGTTTAGAATTGAACATGTTTCTCAAAACATTTCATTTTCACATATTGGAATTTTGTTTGTTTGTTTGTTTGTTTGTTTGTTTGTTTGGCACGTCAGGAACCTTTTGCTTGAATTTACTGTGAAACTGCTTTTAGGATTGGTATTTAACATTTATGTCATAGAGAAACATAGTGCTGCAGTGGTGTTGCCATTATGACTGAAGACTGACTAATTTAATGACTGCAAATGTAACAACCTCTGCAACAGAGCAAGTCTAGGTGGCTTGCCATCAGGGAAGTTCCATGTGACAAGGTACCTGAGAGGAAGTGGCCAGCATTATGGGCCAGATAATCTAAGGACCCTATGGAACACGTATTTGGAATATTTCTTCACTCTGTGGGGTACATCATTAATGGTTTCCAAGGTACTTTCACCTTGGTAGCCATGCCTTTGTATTATTATCAAAAATGTATTTTTTAACCATTGCAGTATGACATCCTGAATAGTATCCACCTGGAGTGCCATGGTAATAAAATTGAAAAGTGTGAGCTTCTAATAGGTTGCGTAATGCTGGTTAAGAAAGTGTATGTCAAGCATGTGCCAAATGTAAATATGCCGTGAATCATTTTCACCACATGGAAGCTTGATTTTCTGGAATAAAATATTATACATACACACTTAAAAATTGATTTTGATGTTCATTGCATAGTTACTTTTGGGACATTATTAACGTTTCTTAAGCTGTTCATTTTGAACATTCAGTGTTACTATGGGGCATAAATTTTTGCAATAAATTCTCTGTCGTGCACTTCATTGTTATACTACGGAGTCCTTCTTGTATTAAATTTTGGCATTTCTAATTAGTTTCATCAAGTTTTGTTGGCTGCAGAGTTCTTCAATAAATTCCCATCATGCCTGTCAGTTCAGTTCACTTGTTTTTGCTAACGAATGTGAAAATTCATTCAGTATGTAACAGTACTTATGATAATGCATGTGTTTATACTGTTATCTAAAATGTTAACTGTTTTGTATAATAGGGAATGTGTTGTGTATTTGTAATGGATTTCTGTTTAAATTATATTTATGATTTTATGTCCAATTCAAGTCATGTTATGGAAGGGCAACTGGAATGTGCAGTGTTGCTGGTTCATTATTTTTCCCTCCTTCTCACGTACAGTTAACCCATTGATGGATTTCACACCCGGTGTTAATATCAAATGCTTTGTGAACTAAATGAACTAAGACAATCCAGGCTAATTGTTTCAGTGCTGTGGGTGGTGTTCATAATAGTCTGTGTTGAAAAATGTAACAGTATAGCAGTACATCTTCTGTTAATAGTTGGAAAGAGAATTTAAAAAGCTTTCAAATGGACAGTACACATATTCACAAAACTGATAAGAAATTCCATACTAATGGTCTGAATAACCTTAAACACAATCTATAATGTGACTTCCAGGATTTCACTATAAAGAAAACTAAAAATTACACAGATTTCCTCATTATTATACATTTTTCAGATTTCTCTCATCTTGCAATGTTTGCTTGCATTTGTAGAAGGTTCAGCACTGAAAGAACAGTTGAAATCTTCTGTGTGTGTACCATTGATTGACTTATTATTGCTGCATCACAAAATATGAAGATCTTTTATGAATTGGTGGGAAATGAAAAATAATCTTTAGTCTTTAAAAAAAAATATTGCACGGTACAAAAATGAAAACACTGATAACACAAATTTTGTGACATCTTGTATTTTGTAGCAAAAATTCTATTCTAACTAACTTGGGGAAAAAAAATTTTTTGTGACTTTCCACCTCCACCTGAAATACAACCAACGTAACAGTAATAAATGAATGAGAAACTGGTGATGAATGGTGAAATGTAGTGTGCATGTCAGAGTTGTGAGGTAGGTGGCAGGTTCAGAGCCCAGTATTTCATTCATTCAGAATTCATGTATGTAACACAGAATTTAATTTCGTTCCTTTGCTAAGATATTCCTGTTTTCATGGTGCATACATTGGAGTGAACTGCAGCTAGGCTTAAATGCTTGGTGTCTGGCCAAAGACTGAAACCAAAATACAGTGTATTGTTACATTCACTTGAGATGCATACTTGTATTTTGTATTTAAAAATCAGTAAAGGCTGGTTGTTATTGAATATTTTTTTAAGTTATAAGGATTCCAAGTTGCCTGGGGCCTAATCAGATTCTGTGACCTGAAGTTTCTTGTGAGGGTAATCTTAATCTTCATGTTACTTGGTTCTACAGCACAGAGTCCTTGTGGCTAAGAGCATAGATCTTCCAGCTGTTTGACCCTGCTAAGTTTCCCCTCAGTTCACAAAATAATTCTGTAATGATTGTGTTATCTTGGAGATACCTTATGTTTGAAACAGGAGACACACAAAGTAAGTATATGTTTACATTTTTCAGTTGTATCAGAAGGAAGAATGTGAAAGGAATGAGTGGCAGAGCAGAGTTCACTGATACAGAAAGGCAGAAAAGCTCGAAAAAGAAAAGCATTGGTCGCAATATGTGCTGTTACCTGTGACTGTCCTCTGTGTGGTAAGGAATTATTTCAATTTCAATTTATTTAGCATCCATGTCTGCTACATAATCAGCAATAGGACAAGTCCATTTATATAAGTATTACAATTTCAATCCAATAGGATCCGTACCTGCCACATAAATAGTAACCCTTACGAATATAAACGACAAAATATAATCAATTAACAATGCCTATCTAAAACCAAATACACAATGATGTAAAGCTAAATATAGATCAATTTAAAACCAGAATAAGTAACAGTTTCTCAGTAGAAATCATTCTAGTTGAACTAAACACAAAAGTATTTTAAACCAAATTTAAGATCTATATGTCAGTGAAAGAAGTCACTCATCATGGCCACTTATGTTGAGAATAGTAATCGTTATACAAGAAAAATTGTACTTATTTCAGAGCTCAAGTTGAAAACATACGTAGACCAAGCTACAATACAATCCCTATAGGTATAAAATATTGAGGTATTCAAAGAACTTATAGTAACCATGTACAGGATGGCAAGAACCCTGGCGACTTTTAGTCCCAATAGCATGGGCATTTATAACTGTCTGGTGGTAGGGTTTTACCTATTATGATGTAAACTTTTATCTATTGACCATATGTAAAAAACTCTGATACAGAATAAAAGGGATTATTTAATAAAAATGACTTTAGGGCTCTTTTAAATTTTTTAAAATCACCCAGTTCTTTTAATTCCGACAGCAAACTATTATGCAGCCTAATACTCTTATTAACAACACATTTCTTATACAGAGATGTATTACACTGAAATACATAGAAATCATTTTTTCTTCTGGTATCGTATCCATGGAAATTTGAATTTCTGACCTGATAAATATTGTATTTATGAAAGAAACACAAGGTCTCGAATATAAACAGGCAAATCACTGTAAAAATCTTTAGTTTCTTAAATATAGGCCTACATGATTAATTTTTACTCTTGTTTGTCATCAAGCGAAGAGCCCTTTTCTGCACTTTTAGAACCTTTGTACTCTCACTTACCCCACCCCACAAATATCTCATTACAGACTGAAACTTAGCAAAATAAATATTTCTCAACACATAAAGGTTCACTTCATCTATCAGCATCTTTACCATATAACAAACCTTACTGAGATTCGCACACAACACTTTTATTTGAGTACTCCATGTGAGGCAACAAGAAATATTGATCCCCAAAAATTTTAGTTGAGATAGGTAGCTAATTTTCTCATTCTTATAAAGTATGTGAGGAGCATCTATGACATTGTTATTTTTTAAGTGAAATAACATTGCTTTAGTTTTATTAACATTTATAATCATATTATTATTCGAGAAGTATAATTCTAGTTGTTTCATAGTATTATTTACTCTGTCCTGGAGTTGGGTTAAATCCTTATCAGTTAATACAATATTTATATCATGAGCATAAAGAACCACGTTTGCATTCTGAACATACCGCGGTAAGTCGTTTATATATAATAAGAACAAAAGGGGTCCCAAAATGGATCCCTGAGGGACACCATGTTTTATTCTCCTACATGGGGAATCGTACTTATGATCGTAAATATCTTCTGCCTTTGCTATTATTTCTACATACTGTGAGAGGGATGATAGGTAAGACTCTAGCCATGTTCTAGTTATCCCTCTAATTCCATAGTAATCCAGCTTTCCAAGCAAGGTCTCATGATTTATAACATTGTACGCCTTTGAGAGATCAAGAAAAATTCCAAGTGCCTGCTCTCCATCATCAAGTCTTTTTCGTATTAATTCAATAAAATTCTGGCATGCAGTCTCCATTGATCTATTTTCCCAAAAGCCATGTTGATCTTCTGATAACATATTGTGTTTGTTGACAAAGCAAACTAATCTATTATAAACAATTTTTTCAAGAATCTTTGAAAAGGTTGGTAAAATCAAAATTGGTCTGTAATTGCCCATATCTTCTTTTTCCCCTTTCTTATAAATAGGCTTAACTTCTGCCACTTTCATCCAATCTGGGAAAGAACCCAGTGTTACAGACAAATTAAAAATAAAGCATAGCGGTTTCTTTAACAGATGAATATGGTCCTTTACTATGAAGTCTGGGATCTCATCAACTCCTGCCGCTGCTTTTCTTTTCAGTTTAATAACTATCCTTTCAACTTCATTTTCTGCCACAGGAAATAGGAATATAGAATGGTGGTTTAAATTCATTAACCTTAAATTACTACATTCTACTTTGTTATTTTCATTTTGCTCTATGATTTCTTCTATATTATCAATAAAGTATGAATTAAATGCCTTGGCAACCATTTGAGGATGTGTTGTTATTCCAGAGTTCGTTTTCAGGCAGTGTGTCTCCTGCTGATTTCTCACATCACCTAATTTCTTACTAATTAATTTCCACATGGCCTTTGTTGGATATTTTGCATGTAATATAAAGGTATCATTATACCGTTTTTTTGCAAGAGAAATTACTTGTTTGTAAGTTTTTTATATTTTTTTAATATAATATAATGCATTTTTGGACAGATTTACTTTATATTTGATGTCATTTAGTAATCTCATTCTCTGACCAGACTTTTTTATACCACTTGTAATCCATCCATTATTATTAATTTTTTTCTGTTTATGTAGCTTTACTGGAAAGGCTGCATTAAAACAATCTAAAAACCTGTCAAGGAAAGCAAGATATGTGTCATTTAGGGAACTGGCTGAATAGACATCTGTCCATTCCTCCCTATACAGTAAATCTTTAAAATGAGTCATATTCCTTTGTGAAAAATTTGTTTTCTTCAGTATCATTGGGTTAGATTCCTGTTTTATCACTGACATTGTCAGTATTTGCCCCAAATGGTCAAAATACCCTAGATTCAATACCTTCGTGGAATTAGGACCAAAATTATTATCTAAAATCATAACGTCCAATAATGAGGCTGAATTATTGGTCACTCTAGTTGCAGAGGTTACTGTATTTCTTAAATTATAGGATAATAATGCATTTTGCAATGCTTCCAAATGTTCACTGTTGTGTAAAAAATTTATATTCCAATCACCACACAATATAACTCTCTTACCTTTTTGTTGTATCTTTACAATAAGAGTTTCTAATTTATCTATAAACTTATATACCTCACTTTGGGGTGATCTGTAAATACAAGCTAAAGTCAATCTTCAGTCAGGTATATCTACTATAAATATTTCAAATATCTTTTCACTCATTAATTCTTGTGTATATAGTACCTCCTTTATGTTTTAACTCCTCTCTAACAAATATACAGGAACCACCTCTTTTAATTTCTTTCCTACAAAATTTACTTACCAACTTAAATTTATTGAGTTTTATTATACTTATTTGCTCCTCTGTCAACTAATGTTCGCTTCAATTCTTCTTCACAACAATTAATTTTCCATAGAAGGTAAATATTTGGGTGTCATCTTGCCTCAATTCATATCGCCATATATTTCGGTCAAATTCAATTGATACTGTTGTGTTTGACACAAATTTGTAGTGGTATGAATAGATGCAACATGAAGCTCAAATATGTATTTCAAAATATAAGTCAGAGATCTGGCATATATAGAATGGATACTGTTGTATTCAAGCTGAAAAGTATAGTGATGCCACTGACACTCTAATATTCAGGTATACAAGTTGTCTTCTATGATCACAGGTGACAGCGTGAATGACCTTTTTTTGGTGAACGGACTGTAGAGAAAAATTGTGTAGTCTGCATAACAGTTCACCTGTATTCTGATCTAAACACTACTGTGACATGTTTTAGCCCTTATATATGGTCATATTCAGGCAGTTCGTATGAAATTGCATGAGCACCAAATGCACAGTGCAACATATTTTAAATAAAATAAGTGGTGGGATCCCAGGATTGTTCCACTGAGCGTAATTGATTTCATTACATTGTCTTGTGACATCCATAGCCTTGCTCAAAGTGAGTTCTCCACAGAGTGTGATCTAGTGTTTCCTCTTTCATGTTTCTGTAGCTTCTGTTTTCCTTAAGGTCATGCAGTCTGAGCCTAATGTGACTTAAATGTTAAAATTTCATTTGTATATAAAATCCTTTGGGTTTAAGATTGAATTTATGGATATTCTCATTCCGTTATTTTTGTAGTGTTATGTCTATATGCAAATTGAATATCATTAAATTATTGTAGCATATCACTGTGCACCTCATCAATATCCCCTTTCTATTTTTGTGGTCATGTACTGCTTTCATGATGTGAGTATATCCTGTAAAACTAGAAGATTTCTATGTATGTGACACATGATGTGGTTGCTTTTGTGAGAACATAATTTATTTCATATTATTGATATTTATGATTTCATAAATGATGCATCTTGTGTTATAAAACATTTTCATAAGAATAGATGGGTCCATACTCTATCTAGTGTTGTATCATTCTACTGTACTTGTATCTCCTGGAACATTTCAGACATGGTCTGCACTATACCTTATGGAACAGAAAGGTCATGATAATATAATAAAACGGTGTGTACTTTTGTTTGTAGTACTTACACTGTTCACTATATACTCCTGAAATCTTTTGTGGAGGATCCTGAATGTTTGTACAGTGACCAGTTTCCTGTAAATAAGCAATAGATAATTTTTATCCTGTTGTGTTTATACTCAAAAAACAAATGTAACAGTCAAACACAACATGTACTTTTCAATTAATAGCTGCATGTTTTGGATTTACAAACAAGCCATCATCAGGCTCTACAACAAGTTGAAGATTTAAAAATGTGCACATAGAAAGTTATGTTGCAACTTTATATTTTCATCTTTAAATTCTTGTGTTGGTGGATGTCTGCTTGACTGGCGACTTTCTACATGCATGTTGTGTATTACATGTTGTATCTTTTTGTATGGCCTGATGATGGCTTGTTTGTATTGCCAAAACATGTACCTGTGGGTTAAAAAATACATATTGTGTTCAACTGTTTCATTTGTGAGCAGTGGTAGCTAAGGTTATTTGTGTCTAAAACAAAATTATGTTATTTGATGTAGACAAGTGAAATTTGTGTTATGAGAATTTAGAAATATGCCTAGAAGTTTTGTGTGAAACTTCTTTGCATGCTGAAAAATATGAACCTGGAAAGGGCAGGAACATTGTACAGTTACTTTCCAGAAATAGAATACGAGTAGACCTTACATTTTTTTCATGATTTGTTCTTTTTTGATTTATATAATGGTATGTGACTTCAAAATTCAATGTTACTAGTAAGGGCCAGACCCTTAGTGTTTCACATTGGCTGCCTGTTATGCTCTATCTGTTACTGATGTCAGAGATTTAGAAAAATACAGCAATGGGATGACCTCCAGTGACACATGTTATGTAGATAGTGTTGGTTCAAAAGTTAAGGGGACAAATGCCTAGTCTTGACTACACTGTGAGCTCTTTTTTTATGTTTCCTAGATAACAAGCTCAAGAACAGGGTATAATTATGGCCTTTTGCTTGAATTTCTTTCTGCACAGTGCCCAGTCTGGCTGTATTCTAGTTGCTGCTGTAACTGACCATAGATAAGGATGTTGCAGCATCAATGACAACAGCTGTAAAACATCAACCAACCAAGCAGAATGTCACATCCATTCTGCAAATCTGTGAAGTGTAAGTACATTTGTGTGCAAAGACTAAGTCACAGTTGGTACTTTTTTTTCAGAAGGAAATGTTGAAATACTTCCAAAAACTCAATTCATAATGTACTTTCCTTAAAAAGGAATGCTCATGTGGTATACAATTACACACTGTGCCACCAGGAAGAAGGGATTATTTGCATTGTGTGTTTGATGGTGGAGGGGTAACAAGGTTTTTGGGGTTGAATATTAGATACATGCAAATAGGTGCAGTGTTTTACTGTTTAGCAAATTTATAAAAAGATTTTCTTTCTTGATATTAGTGTATCTTCATCATGAACTATGCAGGATTAGGCTGCACTGCCTGTTCCTGAACGCTCAAAGTTTGTGTTTTGTATTCCATTGCCTGCTGCAATATTTTTTTGTCTCCTTCATGTGGTTCTTTTGGTAGCATGCCTTTTCACTGATAATATTCGACTTTCATGGGCCAATTCTGGTGGCTGTGCAGTCTAAGGTGTAAGTCTGAAGCTGGGATAGTAGATTCAAATACCGCTAAGGGCGTGGATGTTCATGTCATGTGTTTGTTGTGTGCTGTGTAGGTAGCGGCTTCTGCAATGAGCTGATCACTTGTTCACAGGAGCCCTACCAGGTGCATGTCTCTAATTGTGTGACCTATAAACCTCAACACTGAGGTGGCTTAGGCCCCATTTGGGCTGTAGTGCTACACAAAAACAAGTATCATGGTGATTTTATGTTACTGGTTATTTGGCTGTACCCAGTGGAGATCATGAAAAGGCAATTTATATGCTTGCTGCTTAATGGCTCCCCATTTGCTCATTACCCATTACGAGTGCTACGTTTCAGAATTGCTTATCTTCGTTCTTGATAACATTTGTATCCCAAAATCTTTCTTACTAATGAAATGTATTTATTATGTAGCTGTTTTTGTTTCCGAGCCTTGATTTGCAGTAAGATACTCTACATACTCATACTCTGATATTTGAGTGTTTTTATTTTATTGCCCAACATTTCCTTCGTACCCAGCACACAAAGCCATGATTTTTTTTTTTTGGATATCGGACAGCACTGGGCAGAAAGGAACTTTTCACATGATTTTGTTGTCGGTCTTCTAACTTCGCCGTCGCCTTAAAAACCACGATTTGTACGCTCATCTCTGTATGGATCTGCATCTGTGAGCCCGCAAGACAGAGTGAAAGCATGGGCATAAAACATATGACAAATGACTGCGATCCACGACAGATGGACTGTTGCAAACACGGATGAGTATGACATAGACACAGTTTACGACAGTTCGCGTAATACTTGTCATGCGGAACGAAAGCCAGTAGTAGTAAATCATTATCAGGTTGGGTGACGTGTCGTAGTTATCACGAGTCAGTTGAGGAGCATTGTCAGATAGGTTATCAGTGGTTGTGATGGAAAGAAATGGTAGGCAGTAATCAGAAATTAGTTGTAGGGTAACGCAAATTAAATTGCGCAAAATGTAGTTCACAGGTAAAACTGAAGTGAGATGAGTAATTCGATTCGTTGTAGTGAAGTTAAGGTTAAAGTGAGCCACTGAAAATGTGCAGTTTTGCTTGGCTTAATGTATCCTGTCAGTACACGGAGTTTTGTTCGCGCAATATGTAACTGACAGACAAAGGTATGTTTTAAATGTGGAGATGTTTTTATCTAAGAGTATCGTAATGTTGGAACCATTGTCATTCAGTTTGATCGACTGTGCGTTGCTTCAGTCAAACAATAAATCATGACAGTTACGTTCAGTTTAAAGGCTCAGTGCACCCACATAAAATATGGGGGCTCGATTCTGGACTCATTAGTGTTTCTTTTATATATCAGTGACTTACTTAAGGCTACTGCAGGTAAAGCTACTTCAGTCTTATTTGCGGACGACACTGGCAGACTGATTACAAGTCCTAATATTTCCCAGTTTCAAAATGACAGTAATGTAGCTTTCGCTCAAATAAATAGGTGGTTTAATGTAAATCAGCTCTCCATAAATTTAGAAAAGACTTTTTATTCGCTATATAAATAAAAATATTGATACTTCAGATACAAAGATAATATTTGAAGACAAATTTCTACAGTAACTAGAACTAAATTTCTTGGTTTTTATATAGATTATACTTTTTCATGGAATACACATATTAATTGTATTGCCTCAAAACTAAATTCGGCTTGGTATGTTATGTGGTCGATTAAATTGTATGTGTCATTTCATATTTTGAAGATTATTTATTATTCTTTCATTCGGTAGTGACTTATGGTGTATTATTTTTTTGGTCATTCTTCTGATAATATATGGATCTTCAGGTTGCAAAAAAGAATAGTAAGAATTATGATGGGCTGTAGAGGAGATGACTTTTGTAGAAAGTTGTTTCCAATCTTAGAAATATTACCACTTCCTTCTCAGTACATCATTTCTCGTCTTTTGTTTGTGATAAAAAATGTGAAAAACTTTACTGTCAATTCTGAGATGTATCAAATTG
The DNA here is from genome assembly GCA_013340265.1 of Coptotermes formosanus. Taxonomy (NCBI): domain Eukaryota; kingdom Metazoa; phylum Arthropoda; class Insecta; order Blattodea; family Rhinotermitidae; genus Coptotermes; species Coptotermes formosanus. The sequence continues at coordinate 333,303 of BLKM01000501.1, read as the reverse complement.
AAACTAGACAGCATGCTCACTTTCACCAACCAATTGCTAATTTGACCAAGTATCAGGAAGGGGCCTACCTTATGGGAATAAAAGTGTATAATGCTCTACCCTCATATATTAAAATAGAAAGTAATAATCCTAAAAGATTTAAAAAGATTTTAAATTATTTTTAATAAAGAATACATTTTATTCATTAAATGAGTACTTTGAGCAACAATTTAGTTAAATTATTAAATTGATTGTACTTAGCCTTGAATTGATATATGTATTTATTTTGTAATAGTTTGACATGTGTAAGTTATATTTTGTCTAAATGTTAAATTGCACTATGTTATTTTACGTATCATGCTAGATTTATAGTTCTGTTTTATTTATGTGTTGATATGACCAAGACATTGCTTGTTGTAAGCAAACATCAGTTACTCTGTTTGACTAAATCTATATCCGAGTGGTTTTGTAATCCTGCAAGGGATCTAATGGAGTGTGAAATAAATCAATATCAATAAAATATCAGTGCACCATTTAAAACTTTTCAGGAACTTATAACAATAGTAACTCCAGCTTTCTTCCATGTGTAGTAATGATGTTGCAGATATTTCATCCACGACCTTTTTGTATGAGGTTAACTGTTTCATTAAAGCAGTCGTGAAAAGAAAATTTGAGATTTTTTTTTTTAATATTACTCATACCGTGCATATTCTTACAGTTAATACATCAGCCAAAAAATGTGCTTAACAGTGCATTTGTTGGTTGACGTATTAATTGAAATTGGTTTGTTTTGAGATGTTTCTACAGCTGTTAGCATTTGCAGAATTGTGCAGTATTGTGATGGCATTTTAAAACTGTTGGGTTAAGTGTATCTTAGAATGGTTTGTGGTGTTAGTATTAAATGAAACTGTGTCAGTCAAGTGTTGGGGACAAGCGGTGTAGGGTTAGCATCCCTGAATGGTGCCTTAAAAGGGTATGCATCATTTGATTCATGGCAAGAGGAGGCATTCTTGTGTCATGTTACTTTGTGGGATTACCCTGAGTAGGTAAAAGCTGTGTTCATGGTGATATTATTACTATAGTCTAAATTATAGCCTGTCATGATATTGTCCAACCACCCTGTGATTTTTAGTGCAAAAATATTTCAAAGAATTTATGTGTATACTCTGTACAGGGAACAGCTTTAAAATAGGATGCCATATTCTTGATGAGATTCCTGTGTGTAACTGTTTTATATCATGTACTGCCAAACTCAGTGTACAAATTAGAAGTTCTGTCCATTCACGCTTACTATACCCAATGCAAATGTTACATGAAGTAAGTGAATCTTGTATTAACACATAATTCAAATTTAGTAGAAGAATATGAAATGACATGAAAGTATGGTACCTAATATTTGTTTGTAAATTGTGTAGTTATGTCAAAACATTGTCTTTACAAGAAAGGCATAATTATTCACTAATGGATTTATTTACTTCATGGACTTTGCCCATTGTCTTGTGTTAAAAATTAATAACGAAAAATAAAACACTGCATTTTTGGGAGAGGTTTGGTCCTTCTCCTGTCTGTAAAATGTAGTGTGTTATTTCTTAGTTTTTTATTATCAGTTTTTTAACACGTGACACTCGACACAGTCCCTGAAGTAAATGGTTCCAAATGTGATGCACAATATGTCAGAATCCTGTAGGATTATGTTTGATTCCTGTGTCTTAAAATTGAGCAAAACAGCTAGCTGTTTGATGTGTTATTTTAAGACTGCGATTCTTTGAAAGTACTAACTTGGTTAATGAGTTTCTGAAATATATTGTGCTGAACAGAAATTCATTTCTCATTAGATGGCATGTGATATGAAGGAGTGCATTCATGGCAAACAGTTTCCAAGTATAATTAAATTAAAATTGGGGTGGGAGATAATGACATAGTCAGACTTGACAACTGCATAGTGAGACCTACATGTATGTAGCGATTTTATCAGGGGTTTCTAAAGAGTATAACTGTCATTGCCTCATGTTAAATAGTATATGCGTACATACTTTGCAGATACATTTCAGATGCTAAATGAATACGCAGAGTGTGCTCTCTGAAAAGTGTGACTATTTGGAAATATGAATTATAGCACCATTTTATGCTTCACACATTATGCTGGAAGTTTTTGTAAGCTGCTGTGCATTATTTAAAAGAATGTGGTCCACATTGCTTCAAAAAGTAGTTCCAGAAGGGCACTGTATGAAGAATATTGAAAACTATGTGCAAGAAGAGGAAAACTTTGAATATTTGGTGTAAGGTATTGCAGATTTGCAATTGCCTTAAAATAACTTTTGAAAGTTTTCAGCTAAGTAAAAACTATATATGAATTTCTGTCTTTCAAGACATGAATAATGAGGCGTGTTGTTTGCTAGGATTAGCTAAATGATGGTGCAAGAAGATGTATTATTTTTATCATGTGCTGTAGTTCAGTGTTTGAGGACATGAAGTAAGTTAAACTGCAGGTGTTCCCAGATTTTCCGCTTTTAATGTGTATGACTAAGGGGCATTGACAATCCATACAAGTTAACAAAAAACATATGTGTCATTAGAAAGGTACCTTGCATGAAATGCTGAAGTCCTGACCATAATGTATTTGTGAATTTGGCATTTGTGTCTTAGGGCAGTTTGGTATTTTTGTAGGATGTCCTCAAGCATGGAAGTGTACAAGTGCTCACTGCCTGCAGCAGCTAAACAGCATGCAGCTGAATATCTTCATGAGGAGGAGGAGAGAAGGAACAGTGACATTTGTCAGATAGTGGAGTGGCTGCAGGCTCAACCTCATCTTAATGCACGATGTGGTTTGTATCAAATCTGTTCCTGAACCACCTGGTTTAGAGAACCTTTTTTCAAACTGTGTGGCATGAACCCCAAGCCACATTGGATTTCATTAGTAACACTGGCCTGAAAGCTGTTGTCTAATACAGTTATAAATCTGGAAGCTGTTCCTGCCGTCAACTGTAATTTGCAAGTACCAGGAAAGGTTATGCATTTTGAGTATGTGGCATACCCACAGCTACTAGCTAGAGGTGGTACATAGTCTAGGTATAATCTTACGAGTGTTCTGCCAGGTTTTAAGTTGTGGTGTATTATCATGGTTGTGCTGGAGAAACATTCTTGCACAATCCAGTAGTATTTATTTTCCCACCATATAAAAGTGTCCTGCCATACCAGAAATTCTTAATTTGCTCTTGCATGTCAGTGGTATTTATGTGGTCAAAAGTGGATAAGGTGGGAAAGAGCTGATTGAGGCTAGTCATTTTTTTTGTGATCCATTGGAGAAATAAATTAATGGGTGATTAATTTATACTATGTTGTCTACATGTCTCAATGTAAGATGGATATAAATTAGCTCCTTTACATAGGCTTTGAAATCTTGAATTAAATTGTCATATATCATTGTACGTCTCAAGGTACATAGTGTCCAAATTTTGGGGATGCAATGCAGATTGAACCAGTTGTATTCAGGTAGAGAGGAGACAGCAGAATTTTAAGCACCTATGACTGGTAGATACCCAGTAAACAATGTGTTTTCATTACTACATGAAGTCTGAGGCTGAAGATTGAAGTATTCTGGGATGGTATACCATGTTGACTGGTAAACATACATCTTAGAATTCAATCACATTTCTGTAAAACTTTTAATCAATCTTCATTCAGATTTCCAGTATTACAGACTTAAATGAGTTAAAGTTTGTGAAGATAACCTCAATAATGTTACCGTTTCATTGCTCTTTTGAGTTTTGTCACTCAGTGCTTCTGTTTGCAGATCCAGTGAATGTGGTACGTTTTCTGCGTGGCTGTAAGTTTGATCTTGAGAAGACTAAACACAAGATGAGTAACTACTACAAATTACGAGCCCAGTGTCCTGAATGGTTTAGCCAGAGGGACCCCTGTCTACCTGAAATTCAAGAGCTTCTTCGGCTGGGGTGAGTTTGTGTGAAGTTCAAGACCGAGAGGCCCATATAAGATTTGCAGAACTCAGTGTGTGGTAAACATCTAATGTCATGTGCATTTCACAATTATGATAAAATATTTTCAAGGAATTGCTGTCAGAGTCTAAAATGCACTTGTTAATGTGACTGTAGGTCTGTGCAGTGGCAGTGACATCGAAATGGTCAGTTTGGGATACAAGGTGAGAGTATGTTTTCACGAGTTTTGTGGATACATTATAAGAAACCCTGATACTGTTACTTGCCAGTGTATTTTGTGTGATGTATTTGTGATAATATGTCCATGTGGCAGGGAGTGGCACTTACTGATTTCAAGAAGAAAGTCTGAGTTTTTTATGGATTGGTGTATATCTTTGCTAGGTTGGTTGTGGTGAGAAATATGTTGTTTATTAACTCATCTCTGATTAGTAAAGTAAAACAGTGTAGCAATGATGAAAGAGACTTTTGGCTTGGGGGTTGGCAGTAAGGGGGTTAAATCTGGTTTTCAATTATGATCTGCATTTATAGTGAAGATCAAGTTCAAAAATTGTATTCTTCCCACAGTCTGGTTTTTACAGCTACACTCTGGCCATCTGTTACTAGCGGGGTACAGTAGTGATCTGACATCTCACATGTTTGTTTTAATTCAGTTACTTAATTAATTAAATTTATTTCATTTATGTGCATTCTGTGCATTGTAGTTGATCGTAAACTTATTTCAAGTCACATTATAATGCATATACGCTATTTAGACTTCTAGTCACACTGTGTCAAGTAATATCCTGTGTAGGGCTTGAGAAGTGCAAGCCACAGACTTTTCATAGGAACTAACCACATGTAGGTCAAGTTATAGTTTGCATGGCCCAGTGTGTGAATTACAAGCTAGCATTTCAAAGAGTTCCAAAATGGCACCTCAGGGAAATAAATAAGAATTCTGAGATATACAAGATTATTTGGTTACTTCTGTCAAGGTGTGTGCATGGCAGTGGGATAGTTGGCAAAGTGCAGTGTAAGATGGCTGTCTTCCTTGGGCAACATGGTAGATAATATTGTCTACAAAAGGTAGGACTGAAACGATTTGTATATAACAGCACTGGCCTGGAAATGAACAGTGTATATTTTTCAGTTAAGGTGGTGCTGAAAATAGCAGGAAGACTGTGTTAAATCTACATGCACATTGAAATTAATTAAAATAAATTTGGAGGATGTAAAAATTTATGTAGTAAAGTAACTGGTTGCTAATTTATGGGAGAAATATTGAACAAAACAATCGCTGAGTTTGCCAGGTAGCTGTGTCAGAACAGGCTTCAATAATGTAGTAATTCAGTGTATGGCAACTTTTCAAATTCCTTCATATTTTCTTTGTTTAAATTGTTGTAATTTGTAGTGTTAGTTTAAATACTTTTGTAGTTAAGTATGACTGGCATATGTGGTTAAGATACTGTTGATCTATTGCAGGCAGTAGCAGAGTTTGTGCAGAAACTGGTATCAGAATTAATTTCAACACTTGTTTTCCTGTTTACAGAAATTATGATAATTCCAACATCCTTGTCTGTCCCAGACCTGCACTTGCTGCAGATTGATTGCACTTAGGCTGGGATGAATATTTCTGTTTATATACTGCTGCAAGAAGTCTGTTTCCTTGTTATGCCACCCTTGAGATTCCCCTATGCGCTCCCAGGTTGTTGTCGTATGATATAACAGATTAAGGGATTTCTGTCAAATGTGCAGTTTTTTAAGGGTCTCTTCGGATGGAAGTAATTTTAATTGACTGTCATAACCAAAGTAAATGGAATTGCCATACCACGCAGTTGAAATGAATTTGTCTTTATTCCCCTGTGAATGTCTGCCCTTTAACCCTTTAAAGATGAAGCGTGTCTGTTTTATATAAGGACTCAGCTCATACTGCGCTGTAAACACGCTCCACTTCGGTTATAAAAACCAATCTGTTGATGTTTCATATGGCAAAAGTTGCTGTTTGTTCTGAGATCCATACAAAACACATAAACGCAATGTGGGCACCACGTAGAATTTTTTAATGTTAAACCTGGTGGTACGTAAAGTTACCGCCAGGCATTAAAAGGTTAATATTACTGAATTTAGGTAAGGTGTATCTATATGAAATATCCTTTCTTATGGAGGATAGGTGTGAAAGTAAAAACAGTAAACAAATTCAGATCAGAACTTGTGCTTTAATAAAAAAATGAACAGACTAGAAAGTTACGATTACTTCTGTTAAGGGAGGCAGTAATTATTGATATTAGGTATTGTCAGTTGTCTCCTTTGCTCGTCCTCCTCTCTCTCTCTTTCTGCATGCATGTGCGTGTGTGTAATTAGCAGATGGTATTTATGGTAGGCCAGCTCTGCCAGATATGCTGTGGCATTTCTTTTTAAAGTTCCACATTTCACAAGCAAAAGAGTTTTTGAGAGCTATTGGTTTAGATCTTGTATGAAGCAAAGGAGATGTCAAGGTGTATTGCTTAGCTAGAATTTTGACATGTCATGAATGTTGCATCATATAGCATTATGTATTACCTATTCTACCATCTGAAGGTTGTGTATTCTGCATTCTTATACCTTCAGTTTTTGGTTTGGTATGGATGTGTGTAAATTCTATGATTAGCTGTGGCTCAGGTGGTTACTTGCTGCCCCCTCACTGTAGAAGCCGGGGCTCAATCGCAGGCCAACCAGTTCTGAGGTGGAGAAAGTGGCAGTGGGATAGATTTTGCTCTGAGTACTACAGCTTTTTCCCTGTCATTGTCATTACGCCAATGCTTCATACTCATATTTTGTCCATCTACCACTGATACTATGTGCAATTGACAGTATTATGAAATAAAACACACACTTCATGATCAGAAATATTCTACAGCCAAACAATTTGAGGGACAGAGAACTAGGTGCTTGGTTAGGTGAAGATGGTTATTACAGCAATTGAAGAGTTTTCTTGTTTTCATCACTCACATTTAGTTTGCATATAGTGCTGTAACTATTAAGTATACTCTATTGTTTGCTGCTTTGCGTGGCTTTCCTTTCTTGTAAAGCTTACAGATAACACAAAATAGTGCAGTCTTTTCTTGCTGGTTGTAGGGTGTTCCTCCCTTTGAGACACCGGGACTCCCATGGGCGACTTGTAGTTTTGATTCGTGTTGCTGCTCATAATCCAAAAAAGCACCGCCAGAGTGATGTGTTCAAGGTTGGAAAGATGGCACTAGAACTGGCACTGGAAGATGATGAAACTGTCTCAGTGTTTGGGGTAGCAGCAGTGTTTGACTTGAGTGGTGTTACCCTTGGTCATGCCATGCAGTTACCTCCTCGAGTAGTGAAGAAGGCTGTGCATGCATGGCAGGTTTGTATAATATTTTAGAAGTCAGGTCTGTAACTGCAATAAAACATGTTTGACTCATAGATACAAAATGTTTACTGGAGTGACAGTGGAGTTCTAATTACAGCTGAAACTTTCATGCCCTGATTGTGGCAAGGCGTATGTTGGCCAGACTGGTAGAAGCTTTATCAAGAGATTGAAAGAATGTTTTCTCCATTTTAGAAAAAAACTCTCACCTCAATATTCACACAACACTAAATAGAATATGGCTCTTCTCTCAATAAGCTGGAGAATTTCATACAAATCCTACATTTAACAAAATGGGATCTTATTTGGGCAACACTCACAAATTTTATATTTACAAAGAAATTGTGAAAGGCAATAAATTAAGTGACAAATATGCAGAACAACCCAACAAAATTTTCGAAACCATTCTTGAAGGTGAAGGCCATGTGACGTAGGACATACCTACTCCCTCCCTCCCTTTCTTCCTTCCCAATCCCTTCATAACACTCCTACAGTAGGCTTCAGACACTGACAAGGTAAGACATGCCATAATCTCTACAACATGTTATACAAGTGTGTCTCATAATAACAATTTTCTAAGTATACAATATCCAAGGGAATCAATAGCGGGAAGGAATCACTTTCTAAATAATAGTGAAAAGTTTTGGAAATAGTTATCATCTCCAATATACAGAAGTTTTTTAAAAATATTACTTCTAAAAATGTTGCTTCCATATAAACTCTAATTTAACCATTTTAACACACAATAAATAAATACTATTTTCAGGTCGTCTAAAATGTCAAAACAAGAATGTCCTAATTAAATACCACATTGTTGAGAAAACTCCACCTTCAATACACAAGACCAATATAAACTTCTACAGGCCATCCGCTGAAGAACTGCCTACACATCTACTGGTTTTACCTTTTAACATTTTAACATTGTTATTTATTTTACATTGATATATTCTTGATCAAGTCTTTTTAAAACTGGAAACATACATAGTCTATTCCCAAGGCTGTTCTTCCCATGTTATATATACCCACATAACAATACAAATTGTGAGGTTTTGAGATCTCTTTTCCATATAAACCTGTGTACATATATTCTTTTATTCTTGTGTTCAATCTGATGATGTCCTTTTAGGCCAAGATATGTGGTTGAGAATAATATAATAAAGCGTTGTGTTTTGACTGGACTTATGGTAATTCTAATTGCTTACAAGCACAAGAAGTATGAATTATCTTAAAACTTTAATATTGCATATGTTATTAAGAAACATGCTTGAAGGTATGACATCAATATCAGTAGGTGCTCCAGAAGTGTGGAAAATAAGGGTTTTATGGACATTATGTTTTATTACATTGTATGAATTGTTACAGGATAAAATAGTTAAAAGAACCGTTTCAGTTGAATGAGGAAGTAAAGCATAATTTATAAAGTAAAAAAATAGATGTACATTTGAATAATTTCAGCCAGCTTGTATGTAAATGGAAATTATAGCAGAAGATAGGCTTGTCAGAAGTCTGATGTTTCTAATACTTTTTTTAATTTAGGATTGCTATCCTGTGCGCACAAAGAGTTTAGATTTTGTGAATGCACCTCCCCATGTCAACGTGGTGCTGAGTATTTTCCGTCAGTTCATGACAGAGAAGCTGCGGCAGAGGGTGAGTGCTAAATTTTACAAAGATATTGTACTACTGCATCATGTTGTAGGCATACAATTGCTTTCCTTATATGTTACTGTCACATGCAGCCAAATATCCAGTACTTGCTAGTAGCAAATAACCAGTGTGTAACAGATACTTGATTGACAGTAACACGTAGTAAATCTGTTACAAAAATGTGTTTTCACATTACAATCTCCTATTTAGATTTGAAGTGTAATTTATTTTTTAAGCATATAGCATTTCCTTTTGTCTGCTTCTAATGAAGATGTGTCCTTCTGTCTTTAAGTGGCTGTATAAATATCTGAATATGCAGTTAAAAACAATTACATATTCAGAAAATTCAATCAAAAGTGCTTGACTAACAAAATATATACGTACTGTGTGTCTGAGCTTACCTTTAAAAAATGTGAATCCTGGTTCAAAGGAGTTGGCATTTTATTTCCAGGACTGTGAAATATAGACCTTAAGGGATGATAAATTGTCAGTTTCACTTTCATAATGGTATGATCTGTCAGAAGGTTATGAGCTGCTTTGTGTAAGGCACAGCATAGAAACTTTTGAAAGTGAAATATAAATGGGACCACAGGGGTCAGAAAAGAACACAAATTAAATAAACTCATTGTGTTGTTAAACATATTTAATCCGTGCGAAATGACAGGCTCGTGCTGTGGTGTAGTTGAGGTCTTTCCACTTCTGGGACGTGACACAGCATATGTCGATAGGTGTTTATTGATATTCAGGGAGTGATAGGCTGTCCTGTCAGTAAACAGATACCAACATATGCTGTGTAACATCTCAGAAGAGTGAAGACCCCATATTTAATTCTGTTTTGAACACTTAACATGTCCTGAGGCTTTCCACCTTTGCACCACTCAGTACAAACTAAGTAACTCTGTGACCGTTCTTGGGAAGGTGTTCATCATCAGCTGCTCTAGAAGTGTCCCATTTTTATTTTAAGGTTGATTAATTTTGTGATGTCTGAATGCAGATGATGTTCACTGGTTTGATGTCAGATGATCCCTGATGGCGTATGTGGCCTTTGTTGGCTACTGTGTAGTGAGTTGTACTCCATTAAAAACATGTTTTTAAATTTATCCATGACCTTTTTGTGTACCATGTCAGGTACATGTGCATGGATGCAATCTGGCATCTCTGCATACTGTTGTTGCACCTGAACTCTTGCCAAGAGAGTATGGGGGATCAGATGGTACACTTCAGGATCTCATTGGTGAGTGATGACAAGAAGAGTAAATAGTGTGTAAGAAAGACCAGGTTGGTATTTACAGTTGAGTGCATGGTTTATGTAAAAGGTATTACGTGAACATAAAAAAGATAAAATTATGAAATAAACGGCATTTTGTGGAGGAAAGACAGAGGTTACGCAGCACTTCTTAAAAATGCCACAAATTTCCTTGTTGCCTGAATATATAAAATGAACTTGAAGGGGTGTTCTTTTATGTGCATTCACAGTTCAGTTGAAGTATGAAATTTCATAGCTTAGCCCTTTGCAGCACAAAATTCATCCACATAATTTTTTTGTTTTATGTTGTCCACACTGTACATGTAATGTCACTAAAATTATATATAATCTCACTAACGTGCATAAGTTACAAATAAAAGGATCTTAGTAAAAGATATCAGATACAACCCGACATGTTTAGGTGCTGTGAGGCACCATCAGTAATTTAGGTGACATTCTTCAACCAGAGCTGCGTCCAACCAGTTGGCTGACCCTGAGGCTATATATATTTCATTTTAAAAATTATGTTACAGAAATCATGTTGTAAGTACGACATAACACTGTATGCAACTGCATTTATAGACATATGCGTATAACTACATGTTCCATGACTCAAACACAGTGTCCTATCTTCTTGTTTCTTTTTTAATTTTATTAATTTATTTTCCAAAATTCTAATGTACTAGTCATCAGCCGATTTCAGTGGCTGATTTCGGCTGGAGAGGATATCATGTAAAACTTTTGATACCATAATATCTACAGAATCTGTGTTTTTTAATTTTCAGTTTTGGGGGGTTTGGGTGCACCCTGGAAAGTTATACCACCTTTGCCATCTTGTGAGAGTACAATTTATGATAATGGTGTCAGACTGTGATCCCCAAATCCTTTTCAATTCATTATTCACTTACAGTCCTACAAGTTAGCACTACTGGGGAGAATAAAATAATGCTGAAGTCATTCAGAGGCTTTATGTTTTCTATTTACTTCCCACAGTTACTTGATGTTATTATCAACACAGCATATTGTCACAGCCTGCATCTTTGTTTCCCTACACACATTGATTTTAAATAGATTATACTTTACTTTAAATTTGCTGCATATATAATTTATAAACTTTTATTTGGAATATAAAATATCATAACACAAATTTACTTTTGCTTTAGATTACTGGCAGCACCATGTGACAGAAAAACGAGAGTGGTTCCTTCAAGATGAGAAGTACATGGCCACCACTTAATCATTGCATTCCATGACGGCTGTGTAAATAATAATGTTATGTTTTGTTTCCTGAAGAAGAAAACAGAATGACTTTATTAAGATGTTTTTCTTTTTAAAGAATACTGTTCTGTATAAGTAACTTACATGGTACAGTATGTTTATAATCCATAAATTGTTACATTATTACATGACAAACAGTGAACATTGCGTTTTACGCAGGAGATCCTGGGGTCAAATCTTGGCCCGAAGACTGAATATTCTGAATCAGGCTTTTGTGCTGGAAGGTGCCACACATGAGGTCTTGACTGCTTCCTCCTATATCCTTTCCAATTCATTATTCACTAATCAGCCCACCATTTGACACTGTGCATTCTCAGCATTGAAAGCATTGTCAAATAAACCAAGAATAAATATGGTGAATGGATAAGACTGCTTTTGCCGTAACGTTTCCTTTTGTTCTTGATTTTCCCTGTTCTTCTTTCCTTTTCTTTAAGGAGAGTATGTTGAAACTTAATTGGTATGAAATCATGTATACACTAGTTTTGAAAAGTATGGTTCCTTGAATATCAACACCCTCCCACTTGTGTCTGGATCTCCGAAGTTATCTCCCTAAATGTCCTGTATGCATTCCTGAACACTCCCATGTATACTACATGCTCCACCTACCTCATTTCATAACCACAATAATTAATAATGAGTGAAAGTTATGGAATAAAATTTTAGAGAGGAGAACAGTATTTGACAGAATTAAACCTAGAAGCAGGATATAAATAGAAGCTCACATTTATGTGTAACTCAACTGACTGGTCTACACTGGATGTTAGACATGTGATGTACAGTTGAACCTGGTTATAACAACATGGTTTATGCAACACCTCATCTATAACATCATATTTTCTGTGGTACCAATTATTTCCTGGCTGTTAGCCATAACATTAAAGTCCTTCATTATAACAACACTTGTTTATAATGACACAAAATATTCAGTGCCTTTCATGACATTGTAACACAGTTCAACTGTATTTGAACTGTTAATGTATGATCCCTGTTTGCAAGTGCAAGTCATTTGGTTGAACTGACCTGCCATCATTTTGCCCTTCAGTACCAAGATTATCAACTGAGAGGAAGCTGCCTCTGAAAGAACAGATAAGCTGTTTCCTGTTGTTCTACCCAGAAGATACAATTAGGGTGGATGTGTTAATGTCTCCTTAGAGTCAGATTTGTGTAATATGAGATTCTGAACTTCAAATTTCCCCTGTTGATGTATTAGTGGTGGATTTCAGTGTAAATGCCATATTCTGTGTACCATGGTTGTGGATAATTTCTTAATGTGAGCATCAAACTTACGAAATCCAAAGTTGAATTTACTGAAATTGTGTTTTTGTCTGGGTGAACAGTATGATTATTGCATCGCCTTTATTGATAGGAGATTAAGATCTGCACTTTTAAAGCGTTGTCTCTCATGAGTAATGCATCATGTCAAATAATTACCATCACCAAGGGCTGCATGTATCAAGCAGTTTTTTGTGTTAAACCTGGCAGTACATATACTAACCACTATGCATTAAGGGGTTAATCATCTCTGATGAGTAGTGCATCAAGTCACAGACAGGTGCAGTAACCCTTATAAGGGAGCTCCGCAGTCAGTGCTGGGTTGATGTCCTACGGGCGAGGTAACATTACACCCACTGCAAAATGTTAACTCTGTTGTGAGTACATTGTTTATTGTTTCTTTGAATTTTCAGGCAATTCAGTTCGCTCATTGTTCAAATGAAATTAAACAGGCCTGCCAGTTATACGAACTATTGAACTAATGATTCCTAAATTAAGTGGAGCGTGTTATGCTATTCGGTTGATGGTCCCCATAAGTGACATTACTATCCTCAAATCAATTTATTTTACATACTTTCATTCGATTATAAAATATGGAATAATTTTCTGGGGTAACTCATCTTATAGTATGAAGATATTCACATTGCAAAACAAAATCATCAGAATTTTGGCTGATGCACAACCAAGAACTACATGCAGAAGTTTATTTAAGAAATTAGATTTTACCAATTCCATGCCAATATATACAATCAATACTGAACTTCGTTATTAATAATCAAGAAACTTTTCAGACCAATTCAGCAATTCATAACATCAACACAAGAAATAAGCACCATTTGCATAGACCTAATGCTAACTTATCTTGCTTTCAAAAAAGTGCATACTATGCTGGCATTAGAATTTTCAACAGACTTCCGCTTAGTCTGTCTGTCCTCATGAATGATAAGGCTAAATTCAAAAAAGCAGTAAAAAAGTACTTAAATACACATTCCTTTTATTCTGTAGATGAATTTCCTATGTGTACAGAAAATAATACTGTTGTATAATATGTTTTATAGTATTTTTGTATACTTGTATTTTGTATACTTTGTATTTTGACTTGTTCCACATCCTGATGTCTATTGACACACTATGGATCTATGGAATGTATGTAATGTTACGACAATGTTTTTACAACTGGGAGTAAATGGCTGGGCAGCGAGCGGTGTGACTCCTCCACTCTCTTGTTTCCACCCGTGCTAATGGCTGTAGTGAACTGCCCAGATCAGTACGTAATTACTGCGGCGAAGAGCTACGTGTATCAATGACAATTACCAATAGTGCCTGCTTGTGTGAGCTTCCCTGCCGCCGGCTCGCAATTTGGGCAGAACGCGTCGCGATGCATATCATCGGAAGAGTCGTACGATGGGCAACCATCGGCCACCAGCGTGGCAAAAAATTAACCACCAATTAATTTGACGTATTTTTAAGGAACGTATATACTTGCCCCATTTTTCACGCATGCTGCACTGTGCGAATCTGCGAATATCTGCTGCACTACGATTACCACAATCTTACTACTGCATTATGTTTACAATACGCCGAATGCTTGAAAGCAGGAAGAATGGCACAACGTGCACTACGCGTTCTGTCACCTGGGCGATGACCGACGTTAACTATTACAATAATAGTCATGATTATTTTGTTATCCACGTACTAGATGCATTGTATGAGTAAATTAAAAAAACACACACGGTCAAAGAAATGAGTCGAAGTCCTCTCTGGTACGTACAATATACATCATACGTGCATCGTATGTACCAGATGTAATGAATTGGACAGACTGAAATTAACTAACGTAGTCAATATTATGTTAGAATTGAAATTGATGGAAACATGGCATAATTTTATGTAGGTTACAAATATAATGGCACGCTCTCCACGACCGTCGTATGCGTAGATGTCAATTTGTACTTAATACGAATACTTTGTGCCTTATGAACACGTATTTGCTCGTTTACTTCAGCGTTAATTTTGATTTCTTGGCGGGAATTAAAATATTTAAAATAACATGGGCCTAGTGTTATAAAAACTGGAACAGAATGTACAAGTGTATGGATAATATACACAACATGGCCTTAAATTTTAATCCCATTCAAAGGTACGATTGAAGCAGTTCAAATCATCTACTGGTACCTTCGTTTATTCTTTGAACAAAGAAAAACGCGCGAAACGCATTTGAAATAAGTAGGAGATCCGCCGTCACTGCACTCCATGCGAAAATAAATTTTTTTACACGAACACATTGAGATTTATGAATAATGATTTTACATACATATTTAGAATATAAATGAGCATTTTGAGATCTCTCCACAGATTTTGCATAGAATGCGTATTGTCGTTACGTCGTTGGTAACCCTGTTCCTACTGTATAAGATGGCAGATATTTCTAAAGAAGAGCTCCGCAAGGAAATAACCGGTAAATAGTAAAATCTTTGTTGTGGTACAATTTTGACCACAGAAAATATACAGATTAGTTTGAAAAATTATTTTTGGTTATTTTTAAAAGTCAAAACCACCACTTTGTATAGTGAATTTATGGTATTTCTCTCTTGTAGTGTGATGCTTTAGCGGTTGTATTTTATGTACATCCCAATGGCTTCATGACGCCGTCTGGGCACTCGATTTGAGCACTGACGTGGAAGTAGTAAAAGTAAATGTTGTTATTGTGCATCGTACATATTATAGGGATGGTTGACCCATTAAACAGTTTTATGCAGTAATTCATTGATTTTTAATTTTTTTACGTGTTTGAAAATACGAAGCGTAGCCCGTATATAGACCACTTTTGCATTAACTAACCCATTTTGTACGTACGTTGATAGCGATAGGATTACTGAAACCGTAGATGCGTTTGTTATGTACTGGAATTGTATTACATTTTATTGTGAGTCGGGATATAATATATTGGGAATTTGTACACAAACGTGTAAGTTGTGCGGAGTTTTCATTACATGATGCTGCATAAGCGCCGAACTGTTCTTGACGTGTGCTTGACAAGTATGTGGGCACCATCATGATTTGAAAATCGTGTAGTTTTGTGGGGAGGAATGAATGGTGCCCAGAGCATGTTTAACTGTGTAATATTTCCTGTTTTGTATAGTGTTGATTTTCATTTGAAACCACGCACGAGAGGAGTGAGTAACTTCGATAGGTGGTGAATATGCATACTATCACACATTCGTGGATGTGACTTATATGTGGTGACTAAGTTCAATACAGACAACACAACTAAATAAACAAGGTAGAATTATTTTCGCATTGAAAGCCATACTGTTTTCCGAGTATTAATCTAACATAAACTAAATTAACATGTACCAAATGTGTGGTATTTCCTTATGTGAGAAAAGAAAGTTTAACCTTGTTAGTACATCTGTATGTCCATTGAAAATGTAATTGTCTAAACTGAACAGTGTGGCATATCAGCTACATAGCGTCCATTTACTTGCTCCTGTTTTATGTGCAGAATGTTTTTCTTTGTCACCTGGACAGTTGTACTGTTATGCATGTGTTTGGTTTAGTCTGTATATATAAAGCATAATTTCTTTATGAAGTTAATGCTGTAGGTGTCACATGGATACATTTCAACAGGTTACGGTGCATGGTTGCAATGCAATAAAGTAGGGCTGTACAAGTGCAGGCTGCCATAGCACCTGGATAATTTCAGAAGCTTGTATTGTAAATTACTGTGTTTGTTGTTTGTTTGAAAATCCCAGTTCAGAAGGCTTTGTTACTAAGCAGTTAGCTCATTATCAACAATTAGTTGTTTCAGTTCGGCATGGTAGGAAATGCATAGAAGGAACTCTAAAGCATTTTTGTTGCAGTTGGCATGGAAGACAGAATAAATGATAAAGGAGCAGAACTCAGTGGGGGTGCCTGGTTTTACATGTCTGTGTATGTTGTTGTAAAATACTTTGTTTTGTTCTCAAAAACAATAGGCTGGAGGTGTTTCTTCTGTTATTCTATCCATGACAGTGAACCACACTGTTATGGCCATCCCGTAAACTGACCGCCACCTTCCCTCACAGTATTTTTATTCTCAGTTTTTAATCTCTCTCCATTAGCCACTCGAGGAATCCGGAAGTCAGCCCATATATCTGTTAGGCTGGTGGTGTGAATTATGTCACACACTCTCATAATTTTGTGTTTGGTAGTTAGTAGGGTCTGGCATGCCTGATGATGGGCAGTAATGGTGACTGATAATCGCTGAGTTGGATGTTACTGGTGTATAGCATGTTGTGGCAAACTGTGTGTACATACTTTTGTACATATTTTTGTTTGTATTTTACTTTTGGATAAGGAGTTTTAATAACAGTTTTTATTTCAGTGTATAGCTGCACTTTTAGTTTTGCATTTGGATTTTGTATGCTTTTCAGGCTGTTCTTGATTTAAAAGTTAAAAGTAACATCACTTTAGAATAATGTCCTCAGTGTATATGAAATTAATGGTTATTTTGTGAGTAAAAATTTGGGTTACTGAATGTAATCCTAAGCCTGCAGTATTTGAGATCAGTACTGGGGGGATGAAAACTGATTAAATGACCTAGGTTCAACCCAGTGTGCTTTATTACCTTGTAGTCATATTTAAATGTCCAAAGGATTATGGTGACATAAAGACCTTGCAGCATTCTCACTCGCAAGGTTGTTTTTTGGACCTTACACTCAGCTATTAGTCAGGCTGCATAGTATTCAAGAGTTATAGCAAGTGAATGATATAAGTAAAAATGTGGTTTCAGAAATGCTGCTTAAACTTCATGACATGTGCTTTCTGAAATATTTAAGACAGTAAAAACATACTTGCCACTACTAGGTTAACTCATCCATCACAAGTTGGCAAGCATTTTGTTTTTTCAGTTCTGTGTGATGCAACTGCAGGATCGAAAACAACCACCTATACCCCACTCTCCATCGTAAAGTAACTTTTGTTCATTTTTTGTAGGCCTTGTTGCTTTCTTGTGTTTCTGATACATTTAATGCTTTCCAACAACTGTTGTTTTACCATGTGTATCATCATCATCATCCCCCCTGGTGTGGTTCCTTCCAAAATGATGGGTAGCTGTTTGACTGTACCTGTTCAAACAAAAAATTAGTTGACAATGGCAATATTGCATTCCTCTTTTCATTGTCTTGATCTTGCCAAAATATTATCATCCATATTTGTATGTTCTGAAATGTGCACAGCCTTAGACTTATTGGACCTATTCATAATTGTAAATTGATGCAGAGAAAAATTATAACCTCTGTGCTGTCATGTTTTCTTAAAATTAAAATGCTATATCTAACTCACATATGCCCTTCTTGCATTTGTACATTAAATTTCCTTTATGTGATAAAATTTCCCATAACTGGCTTTTATAGAGTTTGGAAGCAACTCTGTGGATGTATAGCTGAATTGCTTGGAAAGTTGTTTCTGTAAGGATAACAGTTTTTGGGGACTGAGACATTTTATGCTTTTGCTGTTCAGTAGCAAGGCTCTTCTCATTCCACATAATAAAACTAGTTTGTAATATTCTGTGCACGACTGCAGTGTCACTATTTTATAGTAAAGTCATGGTAATTGTTTTGTTAACACAGTTGGATGTTGATGTTAATGTGATGAATTTTGTGGGGTGCTTTGGTCAGAATAAAATTTGTTGGAATGGTAGGGTCAGATGTGGCCAATGGTGGTTGGACTTAAAACTGCTGTTCACAACAGATTGTATTCTGACCTGTGGACAGTTACGTCTAGAGCAAGGTCTTGGGCATAGAGATAAGCTGAAAAGTTATGAGTGCTCCAAGTTTTATGGTTTTGTAAGTTCTGTATTCCCTTGCAAGGAGAATAGGTGTCAGTGTAATTCTGGCATAGATATTTGCTTTGTTATTTTTTTGCACATGCATTGGACTCCAGTGTAACTGAGATAAATGAGACTGAGCAGTAGGGCAGCTAATTGGAAAGCTGCTGGATTCCATTAAACAATAAATAACAAGTAATTGTCACTGGCATTTAGTAAACATGACAATGATATATCAACCACAGATGTTTTATACAATAATTTTTAAATATCTGTCATAATAATGTTAAATTCATTAGGAAGTAAAAAAAAGTAATGTTTTTCATGTCCATGTCATGAAGGCAGAGGGAGTGGAGGTATAGCACCAATCATTCTTAACCTTGGTAGTAGATGGAGGTGAGTGGTCAGTTTCATGCTTCAGCTGCTTTATTCCTTGGAAAGAACGATCGCATCCATCAGATAGGTTGGGTGGGTCCTAGAGCCGGTGCGGATGTTGTGGAGTAGAGGAAAATCTCTAGCATCTTTGAACCCCATGTTGTCAAGGCTGTAACCTGGTCTCTTTCCCAACTGTACTTTCATTCATTATTGAAATTATTATTTTTCAGTGTTATTTATGTTTTAATTGAATCCAGGCAGTTAAGATGGTGGTGGTTAGTGGAGATTCAACAACATTTGTGTTTCATTATTATGTTTGAGTTTAAAGTCCATCAGAATACTGGTATGATGGTCTATTGTTCAGTTGTAGCCAGTTATAAACATCATCGCTGTCTTGAAATGAGGTTGTTCGGACCTGTGTATGAACAGGTAAGAGAGGATCGGTCTTGAAGTTTTTGGCAGTTATGCTGCCTGACATGCGTTCATGTGTTTATTTAACAATACTGTCAGTAAATCAGACTGCAGTATTGTAGCATTTTGCAGCTGTAATTTTCATTAAAGTACTGGAGTACAAGAATTGTTATTAAGATGAATTTGAAGAGTTAACAATAATCTGGGCGAGACCCACAGTCTGCACTGTTCTAATTAAACAGCACATTTGTGTAATGGATGTGTTTTGTGCCTATACTGAATTCTGTGTTTTGGAGTAGTGGTGCCAATAGGTGGACTATGCAGGACTTATATGCAAGACTAGTTGTGGTCTGTATTATATCTACACGTATGTGTGTGTATGTGAATTTATAGGTATACGGACATGTTAAGAATATAGAAGTGTCACATCATGTAACATAGATTTGCCTTATGTTTACTTGGTCTGATGATAGCAAGATGTATATGAAGCATGCATGCATTCTTAATATCACTTGTTATTCTCTGATAAAATAAGTGCTTCATTGTGTGGACGATATGCCCACTCGGATTGTACGGAAGTAACACGTGCTTTAGATAATGTGTACAAAAGTAACACATACCTTACATAATGTGAATAAGAAATTGCTGTTAGAGGGCATCATTTTTTATTTGGAGTGTGTGTTATTAAATGTTGGCCAGAACCACAGCTTGTTTACCTGGGTAGTTCACTTACTGCATTCCCTGTATAAGAGATATTTGCTAAGTACTGTAGTTTCTTCTGTGTGTGATGGCCTGTGGTTAGTCATGCTGCCCTGTGCTGAAGACCAGGCATGGAAATAATTGGCAGAAAGGTTGCTCATATTCATGTTTGGGAGCTGGTGTGATGTGGCAGCACTGTGCACATTAAAAGTTATTAATCCCTGTATCACTGAAATAATGAAAACTGCTTTGTATTAATATATGACTGATGACAAATGTGCTGGATCTAAAGAAGCCATGTGAAATTGTCTTTGGCATGTAAGAGCTAGAGTTTTGAATTAATCACATTGTTCTTTGTTGTTCAGGTGTTGCCACATACAATTTTGATAATGTTTGCTTAGACAGCGTTGCTTAATTGTCTTGAATGAAGGTGTTTTGTGTTAGTCAGTTATATTTGGTTGTCCATCCATTACACTAAATTATCCACTGTTTTAAGTAACAAATCATCATTTAAGGCTGTAAGTGCGGGGTATTGAATGAACTTACACGATCCGTTGGTTTTATAATATTACATTTTACTTCAGACAAGATGTGCAGTATGGGTCAAAATTTTTAAGAACTCCAATTTTTCTGTACTTCTTTAATGTTGGTGTATAATCAGAGAACTCACTGCTGCTATCCACAGATTCTGTAGAACTTGATGTGCATTGTTGAGTGTTGTAATATGGTAACTGTGTTGTTACTTTGGAGTGTAAATTTTATTTTTATAATTTTTGTTTTCCAGCCATCCTTAAGGATGCAGACCTTACAACAATGTCTGCAAAGAAAGTGCGGCAACAGATTGAAGAAAAGCTGGATGTGGATCTGACAGACAGGTAGGTGAAGCATGTTCCAAGATTTTTGATTTATCAGATTTTTTCCAGATAGTGATCTGCATCTGATGTTATGTGTCTTAGGCTGTTTGGTGTGATATATGTTGTATTTCTTGAGAATAAATGTGATGTTGCCTGTGACAACTCTGTTTTTCTTTAAACAAAAATTCACAGCATGAAATGTCAGGTAACTGGTGTTGTGGGTGCTGGCTGTTATGCCCCCCATTGTACTGCGCCTGGTGCTTTGCATTTGTACTCATACCACTTTTTGTTTCCCACCGTGACGTCTCTTTTGTCAGTTGTGTTGTCAGTCTGTGGTCAGCACCAGAAAATTGTGATGGGAAAGTGTAACGCAATTACAGGTGGTGTACTATGCCCTAGCAAGGTACACCACACTGATTTTCACATTAATTCGTAATTGCTGAGTGATGCAATATGGAGATCATCTTTACCAAATTGCACTCAAATCAGTCAAGAAATATGGAAAGTATGGATAGAAATTCATGTATGCACTTAAAGTATGACAATTGAAGATTTTCATGAAACTTAGGCTTTTCAGTCTTGAAGTAGAAAAGGCCCAGTGGAATCTAAAAATTGTGCAGGTTGGATGGCTATAAAGCCAAGTTTGTAATTTCAGGTACAAGATTTTGAAAACAGTATTTGTATTTGTGTTGTTCTCTGTGGATCATCTATACCCAACATATGTGGATGCATTGTAGGGGCATCTACATAGTCATTGTTATGTGGATTGATGTCTTTGCCTTTTGTTTGTAGAAAGAAAGAGGTGGATGATTTAGTTATGGAGTGTCTCCAGGAGAAGCAAGACGGTAAGGGTAAAGACAGTGGTAAAAAAAAGAAGAATAAGGGAAAGGATGAAGATGAAGATGAAGAGGAGGAAGAGGAAGATGAAGAAGAGGAAGAAGAAGAGAAACCCAAACCGAAGAGGGGAGGTGGAGGTGCCAAGAAACCTCCAGCAAAGAAGGCCAAGAAAGCTAGCAGTGAGGAGAGTGATGAAGGCTCAGATGAAGTGAGTATAACTGCTGTCGGGTTTGATTGCTAATATTCTGCTTGAAATTGTACTAGCACATGTAGGGTGATGGTAACTGTTGTTTGGTGCATAATATGCCGCTGTATTACCTATTTGTTTGATAAGAATAAGATTAACTCTTGCGGCACCATGTGTGGAGGCAAAATGGTGGAGGACCAATGCTTATTCTGTTCTAATTATCATGATAACATCATTCATAATTGGCTGAAGGACATGTTCACACAATATTCATCCATGTAGTAGTGAGAGTTATTTCACTGTTAGAGGAACAGAACTGTTTATTCTGGGATTCTTAGACTCCTAGTTCTCATTACATAATTTGATAATCTACATTATATGAGTGGTGATTGAGTACGAAGGATGTGGCAGTAGGGTAGTATGTCATTAGTGATCCAGTTTTTAGGCACGTTTGCACAGTAGTGAAAAACAACCATTAGGTGTATCATGCCTGTCTCTGTGTTCACACATGTCAGGGCTGTGTCTACTGGGTGGATTTCTCTGACATTCAGTATGAAAATCTGTCCAGAAATTCATTATTTTGTTACAATTGGACAAAAAGAGTCAGGTACTTTACATGTTTTATTGTTGCTGGTGACATTAAATCACCTTATAAGCACCCTCTTCAAGCGAAATGGTATCAGGCTTTTAGAATAGTCAAGGAGGTATAAACATTATGCGAATGCATTACATTGTTACATTATATGCACGAGTACATGACCTTTATTGTCTGTGTTATGGTAGAATTTTATATATTGGTGTTCATAGTACATTTGCTACCCAAAATAAAGACTGATGCTGACAGCCAGTTTTATTCTGAAGTTTCATAACAAAACATTAATGTGGTTTGGTAATACAGTAACTTTTATTCTTTGCCTGTGTGACTGCCTTAGGAAGCTGATGTTCATTCACTAACAGTATACCTCTTCAACTTTCTGAAACCTGTTGTTGACATTGCATCATTCATTCTGATTAAAGGTTCATATATTGCAGTAGTACATGTACATCATGTTTGGATGAGTGTTGTGTGTGTGCATGTGCGTGTGTGTGGTGACTACTGTGAACTGTTGTGAGATTGTGTGGGTTGCTTGTAGGATTTGGGAGGCCTGCGGGAAATACAATTTGTGTATGAGGAATACATGCTTCATTTTTGTAAAAGGGTGTTCAAACTATGACTTAACTGTTTTTTAGGATGTAAGTGATGAGGAGTACAGTCCAAAGAAGGGCAAAAATGCACCCGCCAAAAAGGGGAAGACAGCCAAGAAGAAGAAGGGTAGTGATAGTGACAGTGATGAAGACTGGGTAAAGACAAGGAAAACCAATTCAGGTGGTGGTGGCGGTGGAGGAGGAGGAGGTGGTGGAGCAGGCAGGAAGGTAAGTGTGGTAAGCAGATAGTCAGGATGCTGGATTTTAAGCCTTTGATTTGTGCTGTGCTGTCAGAGGGAATTGTTACGGTAATGTGTGTTGCATCTGTGAAAATGTGGAGGATAATTCTACACGACTTTCAAGGAAATCTGATTTATATTCCACACTGTTCTCCTATCATTGCTACTGCTGTGGAGTGTTGAAAATTGTTACAAACTGCCATCATACAAATTAGGGCTTCATTTTTTATTTATTGTGCCCTATCATGATTATGCCTTCTAGAAGAGAGAGACTTTGTTTTCAGAAGGTAGAATTAAAAATACAACTTATAGCGTAGGGATGCATGTCATGTTTGCACTTTGGGGCAGCATGTGCCTATGTTGCCACCTGTGCAGGTCTCGTTTTATTGAGATTGGTCAACAGACAGTGTGAATCGTTGTGGCATTGCAGGTTAATTTGCTAATCAGGTAAGCAGTGAAATAAAACAGTTTAGTAAATTGTGTTTCAGTGGAAATTTGGGAAACATTTTGTTGGCTCAAAATTGAAATGTGTTGTTAATTACAATGCTGACAGTATGTGGTTGTTACAGACATGTTCACAAAGATACTTGACTCGAAAGTGCTACATATACTGTCATCTGTGAAATTCTTCGGCCTGTATACTTTATTTGACTGCCACATGTGAGGCAGGTATTCATGCGATATGTGGTTATGGAGATTCTATTCTGTTAACGAATGTGTACCACTTTTTGTCTGCTGTTTTTAAGTAATTTTTAACTGTGACAGAATTCTGATGCAGGGTATAACAGAATTCAAAGAAGAATGTTCTGGGTTGTTGTATTGGATTAAATGATTTGAGACTCAGTGTGTATTTATGATTTTAATATTTCATCAGAATTAAGTTAAGTTTCAAGTGTGAGTAATTCAGTTGTCACTTGTCCTGCATATAGCGAGAGGCACAACACTGGAATGTACTTGTGTTGTTTGTCATGTAATTGTCAGTGTTTTTAATGACAAGCACAGTGTAATCGTGAGATTTTAACAACCAGTCAGCAGTTCTGTCTTGTGAGTGGTAGTTCTCATTTGTTTAGGGAAAGCGAGGTGCTGGTGGTGGTTATACTAGGACCTACACTCTCAGTCCCGAACTTGCAGCTGTGGTTGGTGCAGATGCAATGGCCCGCCATGAAGTTGTTAAAAAAATCTGGGCCATCATTAAGGAGAAGAATCTGTATGTGAGTATTTTTCTCTTCATGTATTTTTGATATGTGTCGGTCAAGAGGTGAAGCTCAAAGTGTGTACCAGAGCAATGATACTCTGATGGTTAACTAATCCTACCTCATACCTCTTTGGTGATAAGAACATCACTGACTTATCAGTCGGAAGGGGAAGGAAATGTGCTTCGAGAATTGGCCACTGCATAGGTTAGTTGGTTGGCCATTAGCTTTTGGTGGCAGAGATGTACGTAGGTTGGCTGATAAGTAATGCACACAGTGGAATATCTAGAAAAAGAAACCATGTATTTAAACAAACGAAAAAAGGAAGTAGAGTACAATATTTTAGCTACAAATTGGCATACTTATTTTTCGACATAGTCGCCTTATCGCTCAATACATTTTTCCCAACATAAAACAAGTTTACGCATGCCGTCAGTGAAGAATTCAGGGGTTCTTTGTCTGATCCACGACATCACAGCTTGCTTCACTTCGTCATCTGAGGTGAAATGAGTCCCCTTGAGATCCCTCTTGAGGTGAGGAAAGAAATGGAAATCACTTGGAGCCAAGTCAGGGCTGTAGGGCGGATGGCAGAGAACCTCAGACTTCAGCGTCTCCAGAGCATCAAGCGTTGCGCGAGCAGTGTGCGGTCTTGCATTGTCATGCAGCAACAAAATCGGTGATGCTGACTGCCTAACTCGACGCACCCTCCGCCATAGGTTTTTTATTGTTTCAATGTACCGAGCTGAATTGACAGTGTTCCCAGCTTCCAAAAATTCTGTCAGGTAAACTCTTTGAGAGTCCCAAAAAACAGTCAAAAGAATCTTGCTGGCAGACATCACTGTTTTGAATTTTTTTGGGCGAGGAGATGAAGCGTGCCTGTATTCCATGCTCTCTTGTTTTTCTTCAGGGTCAAAATGATGAATCCATGACTCATCCCCAGTAACAATATTCAGAAGAAATTGATCTCCCTCTTCGTGATAGCGCTTCAAAAGTTCTTCACAACTTTCAACACGTTTTTGTTTGTTTTCTGGCGTCAACATGCGTGGCACCCATCGAGAACAGACTTTTGTGTAGCCAAGTAAACCAATGATATAGCCCACTCTTTCTTTAGACATTCCTAGCCTATCTGCTTCTGGGTGATACGGTGGTCATGCTTGATCAGTTCATCAACCTGTTTTTGATGCTTGTCATCTGTCACGGAAACCGGCCTTCCACTGCGAGGTTGGTCAACAATATTGGCACGACCGGGTTCACATTCACAAAATTTAGTGGCCCAACGATTTACTGTAGTTCTGTTAACAGTGTTTTCACCATACACTGCCTGTAAACGGTGATGAATTTCAGTTGGCGTCACGTTTTCAGCACTTAAAAATTCAATCACCGCACGTTGCTTCAATCTCGTTGACATATCATCATAACACGACTCCATGTTAACACGCACTGTTTTAGAACCGGTGTAGAGAAAGGAATCAAACTTGGCACCGCTGTGGAGGGGGGTTGTGGCTACAAGGACACACTGGGCACGCATCGCTGCTTTGCTCCATTGGCAAAATATTTCACTGTGTGCATTACTTATCAGCCACCCCTAGTAAATTCAATCCACGGCAGTGGTGGACAAAGTGGTACTGGGACAGGCTTTGTGTAAGTACTAAACATTCGCCAGTATTGTGTGTTCTGAATTCAGTTATGTTCGTGTCATATTTAGCGTAGGACTTTGCAGATTTCTGAATCAGTGCAGATATCTGAGACATTTGTGAATAGCCAGAATGTGGAAACATAATGAGAGGTATGCATAAACACAAGTGCAAAAGCCCCCCCCCCCCCCGCGTGCTTGCGCTTGTGTGAGAGAGAGAGAGAGAGACAATAAGAGCATTGGACTGTTTCTTCCCTTGTCTTCTTGTTTTGCCGATGTTTCACATGTTGGCTATTTAAACATACTGAACATGTGGTTCCATCTCTCTTGTAGTTCTATGTCCTGTCACTTGATCTATCAGACAGTATCTTGCATGTCCTATGCTTATTTTTGCCCAACTTATGTTCCTGAAATGAAGCAAGGAATCTGAACAGAATCAGAATTAGAAATCCTTGCAATAGAAGAGCAGGCTTTGAGTTATGCTTAACTCTTTCCATTTAGTTCTAATACACTGCTGATAGTTCTTTGGCTCTTCCATGTGTAAAAGTTCCCAAGTATCCAGAGTTACTGGTATCTAAATTATGCTAATTTTTTTTGTTTTTCTTCTCACATCTTTATTTTTTAGTTTATCTTCACAATTCATTTACCATATTCCCTCAGTACACAATTTCTGCAGCAGGTTTCATCCAGTGTGATGCACCTTGGGTTGTGTTAAAAGAAATATACTTTATTATATTAAGCAATAAAGTAGCTTATTGCTTCACACTGGTGCAGTAAATCCTCATTAATTCCAAACTGGTTAATTCAGAATACGATAAAATGCAAACATGTGTCATTCTCTGACCTCAAACATAGGATTTAATGTACTTTTTAATGTGTTTAATTTGAAATGCAATTAATTTGTTATTCAAAGTTATGTTACAGCCCTTTGATTACTAAAAGTTTAATACTTCAAAATGTCACATTATTTTCTGTACAGTTTGTGTAAATGTACATGGTACTGCAGAATATGGCAGTCGCTGTTCTTTTGTCACAGCAGCAACAGGGCTCAGACCAGTGTTAGTACGTCAGCTGGGTTACTGTACACTCCATGACTGTTGTTGTGGCAGCCACAGTTCAGCTGTGTGTGCGTGCCTACTGAATATATACATAGCTGAATTTTGGTTATCTCTGTGATGGTCATGCTGGAGTGTGGTGTCTGTTACTTTCTACCATGGTCTGTACAGGGGACAACCTACCAACCATTGCATGTGATGTGTACTGGTGTGAAACA
This sequence comes from Coptotermes formosanus, assembly GCA_013340265.1. NCBI lineage: Eukaryota > Metazoa > Arthropoda > Insecta > Blattodea > Rhinotermitidae > Coptotermes > Coptotermes formosanus. The sequence continues at coordinate 305,881 of BLKM01000501.1, read as the reverse complement.
AGTGGGAGAAGTCGCAAGGTGACAAGGATTGTCCTACTAAGCTTTGAAAAGTTTCTCAGTTTGGATGAATTGATCCCACCCAGTGATAGCCTGATATGCATAAACTGTTGTGTGAACTGTGTATGTACTGGGCATTTTTTGGTGTTATTCATACGTTGCGTAACGGGAATGAAAGTATACGACTGAACTGATCTGTAGCTGACACCCACCTTTGTGCTCTGAAGACACCAGTGTGTGCATAGAGTCATCATTTTTCCATATCATACTTCATGTACAGCAGAGTAATCTGGCTGGACTACTAGCACTGGTTTAGGCCTCACCACTACTTTACAAGAACAATGGCTGCACTCTTCTACATTCAAGCACTACAGTCACGGTTTGACATTTGGATTATTGTTTGCTGGCTGGTATTTGGATGTAAATTGTATTAAATTATGTAGTAGGCATTTAAGAAATACAGGATGTGGATCGTCAGATTACTCAGTTATGTGAGGAAGTCGCGTACAGGTAACATCATGACTTCAAGCAATTAGGCAACAGGCACGTATACAGTGGAAAAACTGAGATTATTTTAAGCCCTGTTTTGGCCATGAGCACTTTGAATTAATGAGGTTTTACTGTATTGTATTTAGTGAGGAGCCTGGTGTGTTAAAACAAAAATAAAAGTGCCCTTCTCTCTTTTTATGACAGTACACATTTCAGCTGCATGTGTGAATGTTGGTGTAAAGTAAAAATTAGAGATTGGTGGCTTGCCTGACCGTTCTACAGATTACAAAATTTGTTTGTTACAGGATCCCAAGAATAAACAGTTTGCCATATGTAATGATGAGCTGCTTAAAGTGTTTGGTAAGTGTTACACTCAAGCTTTTGTCCATTATTGACATTGTTATTAGTCACAAAACAAATATCAGGCCAAGATCATTAGCGGCATGGGTTCTGTTAGGTAGTGTGTTTATGTGTGTGTTTTTTATTGTTTCTAGAGGTTATCCATACTTCAGAAAATTGTGCATTAGTCTTGCTTTAAGTTTGAACAGTTTTGAGGCACATTTGCAAAACTGTGAAAAGCTACTATTAGCATTGTCACATTTTGCCATCCGTCCATCTGTCCATCCATCTGCATGGAATGACTCAGCTCCCACTGGATGGATTTTCACGAAATTTTATGTTTGAGGATTTTCTGAAAGTCTGTCAAAATTAAAGTTTGATTAAAATGTGACAAGTATAATGGGTACTATACAGGAAGACCAGTGTACATCCATGATAATATCTTGCTGAATTGTTTTCAGGATGAGAAATGTTGCAGACAAAAGTTGTAGAGAAAATCAAAGCAAACATTGTATGTTTAATAAATTTTTTCTGGAAATTGTGCTGTTTATGAGGCAATGTGAAAAAACATGGTAGAGCCAGACAGGTCACAGACGACAATATAGTACAGCGTATGCGCTTTGATTGCTGGATAACTAAGGCAAGACTAGTGATACACATTCATAATATTCAATACTTCCTGATTTTCCATGGCAATGATGGGTACAAGAACGTGCCTCAGTGTTATGTTATACATAGATTGCCTGTCATGTTACATCTAGTGTGGGAAACGTTTTGTGTATTTCTGACGTAGTTTATTTTGATGTCAGAAATGCAAAATATATGAATTTTGGAGTTACGGGTAACAACCAATATTTGGAGGCCATATTGGGTTTTGATTATGAGAAATGTTTTGAAGATACGGGGGATGTTCGGGAGTATTTCCTCCTATTTTTTTATTTCATGCAGTTCCCAGCTGGACATGTGAAAATTTCACAGAACATCACTACAGCATTGCTGAAGGCATAGTTATTTTTCAGTGCATGCTCCACCTTTGTTGACATGTTCTGCCATGCCTCATCATGGGTGTAATCTTATCCTCACAGGCTTTCCCCCCCCTCCACCCAAGGACGAAACAGGTAGATAATCTGATAATGTGAGATCAAGACGTGTAGAACTGTGGCACCCCGTGAGCACAGACCTTGAAATAGGCAAGCTGTTTAACCCTTTAGAGACGAAGCGTATCTGTTTTATATAAGGACTCAGTGCGTGCCGCGCTGTAAACACTCTCCACTTCGGTTATAAAAACCAGTCTGTTAATGTTTTATAAGGCAAAAGTTGCTGTTTGTTCTGAGATCCGTACAAAACACACAAACGCAATATGGGCACCACGTAGAATTTTTTAATGTTAAACCTGGTCGTGTGTAAAGTTACCGCTAGGCTTTAAAAGGTTAATGATTGCCATTACACTGCCTTTACCGACAGAATAGGGTGGAGCATAATTCATCTGTTGTGCAGTGGTTGCCACATACCAGTTCCATCAGCCTGACAAATCTTGTGACGCATTAGTGCAACTGCAACTGTTCCGCGATTTGTTATGAAGTCCCACTCCTCCCATTTCAGCTTTTTTAATCTGTCTTACCCACTGTTGAACAGTATTCATATGACAGTAGCTTCAGCATACACTTTGAGGAAACATACACGAATACGTGTCAGCTTCTTGCCTTCCGCAACGGAAAAGTCTATTACTGCTCATTTAGACTGCATGTTAACCTTTGCCATTTTAAAATCAATTGTGGTGATGCCATCTCTTGAGCAAAACAGTTGTGACTAAATGAATATGATCACAAATGTTTGCCTTCACTTATGTAGTGGTTATTCCCTGAAAAGTTATGTAAGGAAATAAAAAATAGCATTATTTCCTGACTTCCTTATGGATAATGTGTCATGTTAACACAGGCTATAATTGGATAACTTCAGTGAACAAAAAAGTGATACCATGTTAAAAAGAGAATAACCATGTTAAAAAGAGAATGAAAGTCTGTGTTTTGTTCTGCCTTACATATTTCTGACACTTCTTGCTCATTATCAGCTCATATAAACCTAGTGGTTTCTAAATTGTACTGCTGCATAACACTGGTATACTGCAAGCGGGACCAAGGTGTTCACCCTCTCATGTGATGGCAGCATTTCTCACTTCATAGAAAAGTGAAGTTGATTCCTAAAAGTGTCTGATCTCTGCATTTGTCTCAGCCTTTACATAAAAATTGTCCATTCATTCTGGTCCATTATATAGTAGGACATGCTTTGCTGATACAGAAACTTGTTTAAGGCGTCCCTGGTTAAGACGTTTTCCTGCCTAAGAAGTCAGAATAAAAAAGCACCAAAATTCTCCCATTTGATTAACATTACACATTGCCCTTTTAATACATCCCCGCATAAGGAAATTTCCAGCCTAAGAAGTAACAAAATTGACGAAACAATTTTTTGCCCATTTAATACATGTTCTGTTTCAGAATCTTAAAGAATTTCTGTCAGTTTCCATTTGTTCTGTTTCCAAAACACAGCGTTCAAATGGCAGGGTCAGTTCGTATGGGTTAATCTCCAAGGTCATTTTGGCCAAGTTTCAGACATCAGAATGACACAACCTCACAGCCGACATGGGGATGTCATATTTCTTCCGCGATGCAGAGACTAGAATCAGGCATTCCCCACTACTTGGTCTCTGTCATGACAACTGAAAAATTGTATCGAGCGGCTGGAAGCTGATCCTAGCTATTCCATGACTTGTGTGAGCCTGAGTTTGGCAACACTGGCATGTGGCAGCTCGCTTGCAACTTCAACTGCCTGGGACTAGGAGGAAGCTAAGGCAGCCAATAACATTGAAGAAGTTTATGTGTGTTAGGCGAAGTCACATGTTGTTGGGGGGGACAGCAGTTTGATGCAAGATAAGTGGGTGGTCAATTGCGGCAGCTTGTTCAAATGTAATTTATCGGTGGTACTATGAATGCGTCGTGGTGTAGTGTGATGGTGAAACATCTGTGGTGACTGTGTGCAGGTAAGTTACATCAGCAATTCAAGAAAATAAATTCAAGACACTGCAGAGTTAGTGAAAGTGACTGGAACTACTGACCACCCCTTATGTTCTACCTAAAAACGAACCTATGGAATCTGAAGGTGTATACTGCTACTGTTTTTGAAAAAAGAGCAAGACAATCCACTCTTGAAAAATATTTCAATGAAAAGTAAACATCTGGAATGAAATGTGAACTTGTGAATGAAAAGTCAGTGACAGTATAGCTAAAGGTATAAATAAAACTGAATGAAAGGTTACAGACAAAATGGTTAAATGGTCAGATACAAGTGTGAATGTGTTAAGACACCCGCAAATTGTACAAATTCAGCATACATATGTAACAAGTTCACAAAAAGATATATATATATATAACTTTTCGGTCCTACCCTTTTAAGAAATTTCGCGCTTCAGAAGTCAGATTTTCTTGGAGTTTTAAAAATGTCTTAACATTATTTTACTGTAATATTGTTTGTAGTTTTGAGTGAGGGCACAAAAAATTGGTTGTTCGTGGTGTTCCTTGGAGAAGTACATACATCCAGTGTTCCCCGAACTGAAAAAGTGCGGGAGTCAATGACATAACTACCACTGTTGAAAAATGGTGTTATGTGAAGTGTGTGTAGGAAGTAATACCGAATTGGATTACATGTGAATCTTCTTTTTGTTTTTGCAGGTTGTAGACGTTTCCGCACTTTTGGCATGATGAAGTACCTCAAGAATCATTTTATTGAATAACTCATTCAGATTTAAGAATCTGGAAGCAAACGAATGGCCAAAACAGAGTAAGATCTTTTTTTCTTTTTTTCGGCAAGTCATCACATGTCACAATGTCGAGCAGTGTTTAAGCTCTGTGAATGAGAATTTGTCATTCTCCCCTTGTTTTGGTAACTGTTATAAATATTGTGCGGTGTCCCACTGTAGTTGTTGTGAAATGCTTTGGCCAAAACTTTATAAAAATAACAACCACAGTTCTAAAGTTGACAAGGTTAGAAAAATTCTGTTTTGAGAAGAGTTGACTGTGTTTTTAAGTGTTTGCACCATATATTTTCTAAATATTAAGGGATGTGGAAATCTCTTCAGTAGGCAGCCATCATTCAGTTTTCTGTCCATGCACAGTACTTGCAAGGTGTTGTATGTGTGAACTGTGAAAATGGCAAAGCAATTTTTTACCGTCTATATGTATTTGTATGTGTAATGACAACAAAAACAAGGAAATATAAGTCTTTTTTTATTTTAATGTACTGTAATTCTGGAACTGAAATGTTTGTTTGCTTTATTTTCTTGACTATAACCAGCATTTGGAGTTTTGCAAATCCATCCCAAACTTCTAAAAATTTCCTTGCCATGTTTGCAACCCCAGAATGTATTAAGAATAGTATGAGAAAATAGAATGGTGAATTATGTTGTAAAATTATATTGTTTGTTGTAGTATCCAGTACTTCTTTCCTAAAATGTTCCAAATGGCAGGGCTACCGCTATGTCAGTGTACAATACAGCTGAAGTAACAATTGTGTGGTATTTTGTTGGAGGCAGTGGGAAGTTATCCTCCTTGCTCAAATTCATTACAACTTTGAATCATCCCTGCAATATCAGAAGCCAAAAATTTAAAAGAAGATACATGAAAACATTGCTTTATTTTATAAATAATACTCATTCCTACATTAGGCATTTTAGTATATTTTTGTACATGTGCCCAATTTATTCTGCAGAATTTAGTACCGTAATTAATGATTGGGAATAGAGAGTTTTGCAGACCAGCAGCCAGGTTTTAATTTTTTTGGGAGGTGGGGAGCAGTTTCTGCAGGGGTGTAGTAATATTGTAAAGAAATACCATGCTTAGCCAGCTGGACCATGTGTGTACTATTGTCATGGTGCAGTGTGTGGTCAGTAAGGTTCAGTAAATGCTGTGTGTATTGTCTCTTAGGCTGTTATTGTATGAAGGTCATAGGTTATACATTACTTAATGTTGACAGTTGCACACAGCACTCTGATATTCCCTCATCTCAAAACAACTTGTAAAACTTCATAATAAATTATTTTCACTATTTCATTGTAACAGTGGACTGGCATAAATATATATTTGCTTATTCCACAGTGACAGCCCAGCCACTCTTCGTGTTCTAGATTTTGACTAATTGTCTTGCTGGGTAAAATAGAACCTGCTCTACCCAGTCTACACATGTTGACAGTGTTGTACCATTCATAATATAAAAACATTGTCATATTTTCTTACTACACACACATTGGACAGTCATAGTGTTCCCTATCAACCTCCTGTATGTGGTAAAGTGGGGAAGATGCCATATTAAAATTTGAATTGAATGGGATGATGTGCAGTGTAGGTTTTTGAAGTCAGAATGTGGTGGAGTGTGTCTGTGTTGATGGGAAGGTACAGCTGTGCTTATGACATCATCCTTTACGTAGTAGAAGTTGAGATGTACTGTAGTGTTTATCAGGTATCAGAGATTTATCCCAGGTATTTTTGTGCCAGTATAGTACTGAAAATCTTTGTGTAGTTCTTCACCTTCTATGTCTTTATGATTTTATCAGACTTCTCTTACATCTCCTTGAGTAGTTGTGGTTATTGCACTATTCAAGAAATTTTTCCTTTTGAGAACCCAAATTTGACTTTCATTCCACAACAGCCTGCACGTGAGCCATGTCTTAAATCACTTTTATGTGTGCTGTGTGTAATCTACATACTGGGACTTCTGAGTTGTGAGTTAAGGAATTTTGAGTTTCCAGCAAAGAGGAGGGCTGCAGAGATATAAAATATTTTTCATTTGCTTTGTTAACATTTGTAATAAGTGACAGTTATGTTGTGTATAGTTGGGAAAAGTAGCTTGTAAGGGGACAACGGCAGGCTCCCATGTCATCAATTTAATACTGTAAGAGATATAAATAAGCCCTTAATGTTCATCTTTTGCCACATTTTGACAGTTTTTACTTCAGACAGTTAAATTGTATTTAAACCTCCAGATACTACTGTTAAATACTATAGTATAATGGTAAAGCAGATTTGCAAACTCTCTTGTGATTTATCCAGCCACAAAAAAGAAATGAGGTCATTTTAGTGCATGATGTAGGCTGTTTTGCACGAAGTGCAAGAGGACATTTCTGCCTATATTTTACATTTCATAGGTCCTTTTTGCCTGAAGTGTGTGTACTTACAGTATACTAGTTTTTGATGCATTTAATTTAAAGGTTTCTTTTCTCTGCTCTTTAGATGTTAGGAATGGTGTGTGGTACTGGTGTTTACTTACAACAGGGACATCCACACAAAACTATCATTTCAGTCTGTTTTGTTGTTGTTTTCTGTAATACTAATAATGTTTCTTGTGTAAGATGGTGATATAAAGTCAGGTGGCATCTGAAGTAACGTAACAAGTGATAATGGCAGCATTGTAGCCCTGATCTGACTGCAAAGTGATGTGACAAAAATACAGTGTGCACTAAGCTCATTCAGTCGGGAACATCACATCTCTGACGAAGATGTGTCAGTTCCTTGTTATTTTGTTTTAATTAACATGGTGTGGAAGTATGAGTGCCAGTACTGGGTACATGCTTACTGGTGAGACAGCATGTGTGAACATGCAGGTGTCATATTCATAGAATTAACCATCAATTCAGAAACATTTCAGACATTCTCAGGATTAAAAAAAAAGTTTTTTTGGGCAGGGAGGGGAGAGAAGGATGCAAATTTTGGAACTGCACTCTGTCTAGAATGCGTGATGATTACATTGAGGTAAGGAATTTCATACATGTAATGCAATTATAATAGTAACTCACAGAAATTTAAGAAAAGGAAACTGTAAATGTTTATGTAACAGTTGGATGAAAAATGAAAGTTATGTATTCAGAAGTAATTCACTGGTGCTTTCAGTAATTAAAATTGTATCATTATTTAATATTAGTTTTATTCATCCATCACACTGGGAATCTTACTATTGTTTCTCGGGTTCTGCATTTCACAATGCTGCATTGAAATGAAAAATTTGTCAGATGTGGGTGATGGTGGGTGTGGCTTTTTGATACACCGGTTGGATTAACCAATCTGCTACTGAGGAGGAACTGTTTTAAAAAATGTTTGCTGATTTGAGTCAGTATTCAAATTCTGATATGGCCGTTTTAGTGCTGTTTGCGTAAGTTGCAGAAAGCGACGGTTAGCTGTGTCATGTTCATCTGTCCAAATGTATCAACTTGGCTCTTACTGGACAGAGTTGCGTCAAATTTTTTATTAGAGATTTTTGTTAAAAGCTTTGAAGAAGATCCAAATTTGGTTAAATTTGGACAAAAGTGTCAGGGACTTCACGTGAAGGTTTAAGTACACTTATATTAACAGCAGTATGAAGTATTTTGTAACTTGACAACAGTGCTAAGAGAACCCATTTTTGTGTTTGCATGGCAACACTTAACAGTTTTACATTGTTGACAGCAACATGTAGCTCAACAATATGAAGGGAGCTTATGTTTCCATGACAACAGTGGTTATGCAAATGGTCTAAGTGTTGTGTGATATAAATACATTGCCTGTCTTATTTATTTGCTCTTCCTCTTTTCTGATACCTGGAAGAGCGGTTTGAAGCAAGGGTTTAGAATTAATAATGCCTATTTGCTGATTGCATAGACTTCACAGTCGTACAAGTTCTGTTGGCAGTGCCATTTTAAGTTCGTGAACCAGTACTAAATTAACTTACCATGCTGGGTTTGTGCATAGGTGGGTCATAGACTGAAGTACTAGTTGAGTGAGAACATTGATTTCCTTCACCAGTCAATATATCAAAATTTTGTTGCTAGTATATCTCTTATTGTAGGGGCAGTCAGGGCTGGAACCAGGTTGTAGAACCAAAGGAAAAAGCAGTAGTGTTAGTAGTAATAGTATTTTCTTTCTGGGACCCCATTATTAACTTCAGTACAGATTTTGTCTGTTTTAAGATTGCCAAACATAACCTCAAGTTTTATAGTGTCACTGTAAATGCAGGTGTTGATGTACAAACAATGTTTCTTGCAGAATTTTTATTTCTGCCTCTGATCTGTGTGGAATTTCATGTGCCCAGCATGAAAGGTTTATTAGTTCCTACCATCCTGCCAAAAGTGGATGCAGCTGCCATTTTGTTTTTATATGTCCTGTGGAAGTTATTTTAATAAAGTTGCGTAGTTTTAAAGATGTGTTACTGTGGATAAGTGTAGGATTCTGGTGCTAGTGTAACTCATGTGTAGTAAGTTTATGCATCTACCATGCTATTACAGTTGTGGGAAATTAAAATGAGTATATCATACAATTCAAATTTAAACTTGAAACTTTTTCATCGACAATTGCCAATTGGTTCCTCCTTACCTCCTTATGTAAGTGGTAGCTTTTTGAGGCACACGTGAGTCGTATGAGGAATTCCATTTATTTAGCTTCCAGTTTTTCTGTCTCCTTTCTTCATAGCCAATTAAGATGGGGCATTTGTTTTAAACTTCAATATGGCATTGTCTATAATCAAAATTTAGAACATTTTATTATTAATTTCAAAACAGCTGTTTTTAGAGCATCTGTATTCACTAGTTCCAGAGCTTTGAAATTAATCAGGATAAATAACTTCTGTGGAAATTCATTTTTATTGGCAAAGATGCAGCATGTCTAGTACAGCTTTGTAAATGAGTCATTAGTACAGGATTCGGTTTTGTATGGTAAATGCTGAATATGCTTTATGCACTAAAATGTGTTGCAAACATGGCAGATTTAGTGGAGCGTCACTTGTCTTCAGTTATTCTTGAATAGGTCTGGTGTCAGCACAAACTGTTTGTCGTCTCTATGTGTAAGAAGACTATACATGTAATTCTGGTGCACTGGAACACAAGATACTCGATCACGCCTTGTCTGGATTTCCTGGGTCTTCTGTGGTTTTGCTTGTGATGCAATGGTCATCTTGTGGTAGCTGCTTTGAGTCTGTACTGATTTTGTCTTCCTCTTCATGATATTTGCCTGTTGACATAAAATGGAACATTGTTGTGGATCATGACTTTTGCTGTATTGATTTAAAATAATCCTAACCCTCTTAGCACAGGGTGGCCAATCTGTTGGCCACTGGTACTGTTGTATTTTATGCCATTGCTGTGACCTGTCTGCCTTAATTTTAAGTGCATTAAAATAGTGTGATTGTTTTATTCACACATCTCATTATTTCACTATTTTGACAGATCATTGATTATTAGTATTACCTACTGATACAGCTTGGCAATAAGACAGTTACATAATATACAGGAGCATGTTTTTCAGTATCGACACTTACGTTTGAACAAAATGGTAATCTCTTCTTTCACATAAGAACCTTAAAATTCCATGTTTGTGCTTCTTAGGGTACTTCAACACATGCCTTTCAACTCTTCCATGGTCAGGTTTCAGACTTAATTACGTTGAATCATAGAATATCTGTGAGGGGTAGTACCAACTTGTGTTATTTAGCTGTGTTTAGTGCCATTGAGCAGGTTAGCTCAGAAGTGAATAACATTTTTATTGGTTATCCTAATTGAAATTTCTTGTGGTTGTTAACAGTCTTCTAGGTAAGTGTCAGAATAAGACCTTGAAATTTGTAGAAAGTGCTTCTGTTTTCTGCACTTCATCTGACGCAGAACGTCACAAGTTCTGCATTTGGTGCAACATTATTAAATAACCTTTGTGTGTGTGTGTGTGTGTGAGTGAGTGAGTGAGAGTGTGCTGGCATGCATGTTTGTGTACACATCTTGTTTGACACTTCATTGCCTCAAGAAATGAAGTGAGTACTGCTGTCATATTGGAGACGCATGGTGCAAGTAGTAGTTGTTAAACTCACTAGTTTTATGGCATCCCTTTTGAGGTCCCATTCATTCCAGTGGTATGTTGGGTCTATGTGGCTTGGGATTGGATGCAGTTCAGTTTGTGCCTCACTGTCACGTGTAATTACAGGCTGTGGTTTCTTAACAGGCAGTCTGAAATAATAAGTGATCCATGTGATCATTAACATTCTTCATACTGTGGAATTTTAGGTTCTGATTTATGACTGAACATTATTACTGTCTTCTAAAGTGTGGTGCTCTGTAGCCTGATACGTGTCAACTTTTGGGAGGAGCTTATCGCTTTGATTGTCAGGTAGATGAAGTTCTTCCAGATCTTGTACCAGAGATGCGGGTCAGAATTCAGTTTTCACATATGTGAAGGGCTTTGGCATGAGATCAGTTACTATGGATTCTAGACATGTTTGCTAAGAGCATCCACAGTTTTATGCTGCATGATATTGACTGTTCATTTATAATCCATGCTAGTTCTGTGCGATTTAATGTTCTGATGGCCGAAATTTGGATGTGTTACGATCTACTATAGATAACTGTATGGGGGCCACCCTGCAACTTGAAGACTGGGGGGTCTATCCACAAAAATAGCCCACAACAGGTTTTAGTATTCTGTCCATTTGGAGGCCCCCTGACCACTGTGTTGCAGGGTCTTTGGGGGCACTGCCTATGGCACTGGTTACCATATAGTTTGGTGGGAGATCGGTACTGCAGAGAAACCTGCTGTCTGCGTGTGTGCCCTAAATGGCAGCAACAGGTTTCTACAAAGTAATGGTAAATTTATACCAGTAATTTCATGCAAATATGTTAATAGGTGGATGGAATCAACAAAACAAGGTTGCTTATTTTAAGAAATCCATAAAATATTTATTGCGTTGATCATTCTGTCCCCTGGGTGTGTAATGAACTTACTCTGCTGCCATATGCACAGCTGCCACCTGTTCTTGGAGCTGCAGAAGATTGATCAGTTCTGGTTTCTTTCTCATGAGCTGCAGTACGGAGATCACATACCTGTTTGAACAATATTGTATTAACTGGCACATGAATGGTCAGAATAGAATGACTCTTCTATATCACGTTTGAAACTCCAAAAGAGTTTTCAGGGTGAAACGGGCTCGGATTGGCTATCCTGACAGGTTTCATGTTCTTTTATTCCTTCCATGCCAGTCCTGGGCAAGTACCTCAAATTAGGCTGTGGCTGCTTCCAGTTTTACATCCTTTCCAGTTTGTTGTCTACCCAGTCATTCAGTGCTATGTCATTTGAGCTATGGAACATGTGGGTAAATAAACTTAGGATATGTGTGATGATGCTTACAATGCTGAATTTGAAGGTGTAGTTGTCTGGGATGTGATAAGTTGTAGGCTGGTAGATATGATCTCTGAAGATTAAGGCTGCTCACATTGAAATTTGTTCATTTTTCATATTTCCTTTTTACTGGATCTTTCAGATTTTTTGTGTTTTGTAGCTCTGCCTTAAATATGGTATGAGTAGTGCAACATAAATATCATATATGGACACTACTGAAATGCATTTTGAAAGGTACACAACTTTCAGACACAGAAAAGTACAAGAACAGATGTTATGCAGTGCCACGGAAGAAACCAAGATAAAACAGGCGAAAGAATGAGGTGTGGTACATTCTGAGAATAAAATTAATTATGTGACTTTCAGAGGGAGGAGATGCTCACGAGGACTTGCAAAAATATGAATTATGACGATGTCTTAGTGGTCATAATACATTAACTTGGCCAAATACCAGAAAGATGATTAGGCTGAGTAATTTGCAGTTGAATGTTGGTAATGTACTTACTTATCAGGATCTTGTCCAAACTCATTTGCCATGGCAGGGGATGAGAAGGCGTAGTAGTTTCCTCGCCACTGACATAATCCCATGTTGGGGTTCCCTGGTATCAGTGCCCCACCACCTTCTGCCAGTGACCAGGCACAAAAGCCCAAGTACTGCATCCAGCATGCACAAATGCGGTATTATACCCACAAACTCTGGTTAGGCCTAACATGAAAACTGGCAAGGGATTTTCACACTTCAAGCAAACATTTCACAATTTTCTTCCAGAGCTTTGCTTTCATTTTGGACTGCTTCACTTGAAAGGAAAATGTAATAGACATGAATTCTTTTCTGTTTGCGTTATGTAGTACAGTAGTACAGTAATCACCATTCTGAATTTGTACGTGTAAGGCTACTGTGATTGGGTGTGAGTGACCGAGGTCTCATTTTTCTATTCAGTTATGAACTCGTCTATGTTTTTTATGTGCAAGATCCTTCTTCACTATACTTCAGGGTCTTCTGGCAAAGTTCTGCATGTGAAATTAGCTGTGGGGAATGTAGTGAAACACCCAATATTTTACAGACAAGAATTGTATATAGTATGTATGTTAGATTAATGATGCACTTGTGAGCAGAACTCGTCTTTTGTTCAGATTAGAATCTTTTATCTTTCTCGGTTCATTCTGAAAATGAGACTTAATTTAACTTCATATCCATCTCTCAGGAAAGAAATAAGTTTGGACTATAATCATTAATGGTGCTTGTAAGGAAGATGCTTGGAGAGATGAATGAACAGAGAAACAAGAGAAGTGATATAATGAGGTGCACTGTACAGACGTTTAATTCTTCAAATGCAGGTGGTCTGTCACTATGTGGTTGTGCGTACATTTAACAATATTTTATTTTTAAAACCCTCCATCATGGTCATTAGAGATTTAAACTCTGGTGTCATGGAATGGTTAGTTCTTTTGGACATCCTATAAATGGACCATTACATGCCAAAGGACTTAGAACTGTTTGATATACAGCCAAACAGGGTTTGACAACCACAACTAGAATATGTGATAGAATACGTACTTGTAATGGTATCTTGTCAAAGTCTGTAACCTGTGTTGGGTATACAACTTCACATTTCATCGCAGTTGAGTCAATCTTTAGGCCTGTGGTTGCCTTCAGCCGATCTTCATCAGTGAGAATGTCTCTATTACCAACCATTTGTTTCACTGCATCTTTGTCAATGTACTCCAGCACCTGCACAGTGAGACTGATGTTCAGATGGATTGGAATCTGTTGCTGAAGATGGAACTGGAGTTAATTTAAATGACTTCCAGCTATAAGCATGTTGTCCATACCAGGCAAAGTGGCTGAAGTGGTAATGTATCTGACTTACATTTGGGTGGTCCCAGGTTGAAATCTCAACTGGGGCCACTCACAGTCATGAGTGAGGTTTCTGGCTGTTTTGCCTACTCCCTTTTGGCGAATGCCAGAGTAAGGGGCTTGAAATAGGGAAGAAACTGTAACACATCTTATTCTAAGGGAACAATACAGATTGGAAGGCATTTGGAAACAAAGTGTAAAGACGAATAGTTGGATGTAAAGATACGTGACATTCAGTTCTTACCTTGTATTAATACTCATATTGTCATGAATGAAGGACATTGGAAACAATGAAACGTGAAGAACTAAATGACTACCACCAACTTAGTAGGGTCCATGCATTGGGGTTGGTTTGTTTAATCGTCTCTGTCAGCTGTTAGCACACCTGTGAATATTTCTTCAGATTCCAGGCTAGATTATTGATGTTGCTGAGTAACACCATCTCATCTTGCAGACTTATCCAAATCTCAGACAAGTGTATAAATTGTGGCTGAAACAGTTTGCATAATTAGGTTTTTCATGAGATTCCATGACACTAGAAAACATGAGGCTTCTATGAGAGTAAAGTGAGATAGATTGTTATGTCTTCAAACATAAAAATTCTAAACTTTAAATCACTTTGAATGACTGTGATATTTCATCATGAAAGTAACTGACAGGCAGGAACATGGGTTTCTGTTTTTACTGCCATATCCTTGCGGGTTGTGGGGGGCCAACCCATTTTCTTGTCTCATAGATATCTGTTGAAGTGAGTAGAGGATGAACGTGACTTCAATCAAGTTGCAAGGTTAAGAATGCAACTGCGTAGCATGCTGCTTAGGACAGAAACAACTTTCCACTGTATGTCTTTATGGATGGATATCTGTCTCTCTACACTGGTTCTACAGCCCTGGCCTCCTGCAGGATCAATTTCCAGGCGTCTACATCCTGTCTGTTTTTCTACAGATGAATGGATATACAATATGACATCTTAACCCTTCAGATAGGCTTGAAGACATGGCACATCTATTTGTGTATAATGTAAGTATTGCATACTGCCTTCCAGTTGCAGTATTATACTTTAAAATTAAAACAGTTATTTTAAATTTATAGTATTCTGAATAATGATACATAATCTTTAGACATTTGTGTTTTTGATTGCTTGGAAAGATAAAAAAGGTAAAGCAGTCCCATTACAGGCCTGGACAGGCCCTCAGGGTTCCAGGAGGTCAAGGCTCCCAGATTTCTAGACAATCGGCACATGAAGGTGGCAGGTTGTCAGCCATACGCACCGGCCATGTTTACCCCCCAGGAAATATTCCTGGTACTCATTTCTGTTAGAGGCTGAGTTGACTCACAGGGCCATAGTGCGACCGACAGGATTATGCCAAAAATCCACTGACACTGTCAGGAATCGAACCCGCGACCTGCCGGTTTGTAGCACAGTGCCTCACCCAACTGCGCCACCGTGGCCCCCACTTGGTAAGATAAAAAGTAAATAACATTGGAGTTTCACATGGGTATATCTGCAATATAGTGTGTGTGTCTGTGTGTGTGTGTGTGTGTGTGTGAAACAGTGCATATGGATTTAATCCTCAGAGATGTTAATGTATTTTATCCAATTAAAATTATACATTACAAGCATATGGTCCCCATCAGCAGAGGTGGACAAATCTCGGGTGCCAGGTCGCCCAGGCAACTAAATTTTTTATGGTGGCGACTAACATTTGTGGGTCCTATTATGGAACTTTATGTCACCCTTCTGGCACCTAAAATTTTTAGATGGCTGCTAGATTTTTGGAAAACTTGTGCATCCCTGTCCATCAGAGCATACCAATGCAAAGGAGAATTCCATGGTATTCTGTACAAGCTATAAAGATAACATACATAAACTTGTGTAGTTGGTATGGCAGTTCTGAACCTCACAGTATCATGGATGCTGGTCAGTCTTGACTTTAAGGTATCCAGCAGCTCTGCCAACACTTGGTGTGAAGTTTCAGCTTCCACAATCAGCTTTCTGTAATACACACAGTCAAAAATTTATTAAAACATCGTTGTTGACCAATGCTGTTAGGGTCTTTAAATCACAGAGGTTATGGGCCAGACATATGATTTGAATGGAACGAACATGACAGATACTGAATTTTTTAAGAACTGAATCTACTGAAAAATGACCGTTTTGAAAACTGAGATCAAAACAGAAAAATGGTATGATTTATTTTCACTTTATCTTGTTAAAAGCACTGGGTATCTCAACGAGGGGTTTTTATTGGTTTTTCTAAGTCCTTCCAGGCAAATGTTAGGAAAGCCTTTAAGTGTCCAAGGTTTGACAGTTAAATAGCCAGACTGATTCTGTAAAGAAAAATCTGTAGTGTTATTAAGCCTTAGGAAGTGTAATCACCTTCAGAGTACTTGCACTCTGACTGCTTTGTATTGCCTCTGGCATACTGGAAAATGAGCGTCACAAGCAAACAGAATGTTCAAAAAACTAACACTTAATGCAAACACAAAACAAACTGAATCTCAATAATTGTACAATACAAAGTTGCAGAGTAGTGTAATTATGTGATTCAACATTCAATCATCCCCACATCTTATTCCACAATGCCTAACATCTCTAGTGAGATAGCATTATTAAATGACCTGCTGTTCCATCACCAAGTCTGCTGCTGCACAGAGTGACACTTCTGGGGCTAATTAATATTGGACAAGATACCATGAGGTGGGATGGGGAGAGTTAATTATAGTTTGCGTAACATACTTCAGAGCTGGAAAGACAAAAAATGCCAAAATTTATGGGGATGGTCCTAGTTTGTTTTATATGACAAGCACCTTAGGTATACTTCCAGCTGTCGAGCTGTAGCCAGTCCATCCAACACTGTCTGTATTTGTTTCCTTGAAATCTTATGGAGCGTCTTAGGTTCCTCTGTTCCTTCCTCACCTTCTGCTTCCTTCTTTACTTGCTGTAGTCTATAGAGTTCTTCCCTCTCAGGCTTGCCAGGAGTTCTTACACAACTCTCTGCAGCTGCAGTGAGAACACTTAGTCCTTCCAGCAGTATTTGAAGCTGTGTTTCTAATGATGAGCATGTCGCAGTGATTGCTTTCTGTAGCAGGTTGGGGACTGTGAACATGGTCATGAAGAAATTTGTTTGAAAGTGAGATAAATAAATGGGTATATTTCAAAATTGAAGAGTACTGTTGATTTTAGTTTAAGATGTGTCCTGTATTGAAAGATTTGAAAGAACTTTGTGTTCATTCTTTGCACAGTGGTGTGAAATGAACACTGGAATATTTTCATAATAGACATTTCAATTATAAGGAATTGTGGAAGACCTTCATTTTGCGTCTAGGTGGTGACACACATTTCATTGAAGGTCGTGGTATATAAACCATGCAATTAGCTTTTGTGTTTAGGCCATACAAAGCAGTGAAGTTTTTCAACATTATGGCAAACATTGTAGTTGCCATCTTCAAGGTGAATGAATCTGGGGCTTATCTGGGAGCCTGTGTATGATTCTGGCAGTGGGCAGGCTGTGGAAGTTGGCAGCCAGATAGAGCAGAGAGGTGTGGCAGTGCTAATCAGTGGGGGACATTCACCATCAAGATGGTAACTGTTATATTCGCAAACACTGGGAAATTTATTCCTGTATGCATCATAATTCCAAGAGGCAGCTGTATGCATTGAACCCCAGCTGCAAAAGCCCAAGGACTTGAGTTATAATGTATATTAGGAATCACCTGGAAGTCAATATGGGTTGTTTCTGAGGGATATTACTCATCAATTGACCTTTAACATGGAGTTAGAGATTCAACTTACGATCTTCAATGCCTTCCCCACCCTTTTGGCAGTCCCGATTAAAGAGACGAATCCCAGTAGTGATCTGTGTGAGTTCTGAGATTTGCCGTTCTTTATCTTTCCGGGAAATTGTCATGAACTGGCGAAGTTCAGTGTGTGGGAACACACTTGACAGGGCAGCTGAAACAGAAGAGTGAAAGTTAACTGAATGGCTGAGTGACACAGAGTTGTAAGGATTTATTTGGCTGTTAGAAGGTTGTGTTTATGAAACCTGAAGTTTCACCATCCTCAACACAAAGTCCTTGTTTAGGGAATTCTTGTGAGCCAATGTAATCTACTTTTTTTACCGAATTATTTTTCTGAGCTTCGTTTTAAGAGTATGTCATCAGAGGGAGAAACCAAAAAGGAGAATAAAATAGAGAGTGAAATGTTATCATCATGATTGGTTGCATACTAAACCTACCTGTGGCTTCCCTGAGGACACTCGGGTGATTTGGATTTCCAAGACCAGAGCTAGTCACTGTTGTCACAACCATTTTCCGATATAATTTCTCAAGATCCTCCTTGGTCTTAGCATATGTCTGAATGATTGCCTTAATAAGATTTGATGTGTGAAGTTGAATGTTGGCCCGGTGTTCAGTGATGATGTCATATCGCGACCCAAAATTGGTATCAAAATATACTTGCATCTGTATTGTGGCCAGAGAAGGAGAGCGTGGTTCCGATAGTTTCTGTACACACATGTTAACCAAGAGTTGAACGTCATCTCTGGCAAGCGGGCGGTCAGAAATGAAGCCGTGTTCTGCGTTCAGAACCATTAACTTGATCTGCAATGACACAGTATGGAAGTATGTATTGCCAACTGAAATAAAGGCTTTTCCCATTGTGGGTATGCATGTAGCCAGAGGTGCCAGCAGCAAGGTGCCATGTGCTGCACTTACACCACTATGGGATTTTGACACTTAATAATATATTAAATCAGGCAATAAAAAATCTACAAAAATAAAACTAGATTTTTTACATCTCTGACATTTTAGTCCAAATTTAATTAAGGACTTTAATTAAATGACAACTATATTACTCTCTTGTCCAACATAGATTGTTGAAAAATCTGGTCACTTTACTTATAGGTCATGTGCACTATCTTGCAAAAAATCCTGCGGACACTCTTGCATGTGGCATATAATAGTTTGAGCAGAGTATGTCAGAGGTGTGACTAGATATTTTAGAGCCAGGAGACTAGTTTCGTAAACTGTGACATGGCACTATGTAATAAAAAGGAGAAACAATTTTCATGTTATTTTTACAGCTCCTTACCACATATGCTGCACAGTTATCTGTGATGTTGACACCTCTTGAAGCACATTCTCTGGTGATTTCCTGGATGATGCTCTTGATGACATTCTCGGTCTCAGTTGCTTTCAGCATTGTAAATGCTTATTACAAGAATACAGTTTGTACAGCCCACTGTGTCTTGGACTTGGAATGGAACATCAGATTAAACTGAATGAGCCGAAAGTGGTATATTTTAGTTGCATTTAACATTAACAAAATTCATTAAATACTTGGACTGAAATCTATTAATATAAAGTAACATTGAACTTTCTATAAGAGACTGACAGTAGGGTTAATGTTAAAAATTCAGAAACTTTCACCTTACAACAGTCAGCATTTTATTAATGTTTCTGATTCTAGGACTTCTGTGCAGAGATAACAAGCAGACTGGAACCTCATTTACATAGAATGGTATTTCAGATTTCTGTTTGATATATTACTTCTTTTCTAAATAGGCAGACACATTCCTAAATATGTGCAAATTACTGTATTTTTAATTGCATTCTAGATGACTGTGTAACTTTACATGTTGAAAGGTTGTTCTGTTGTTTAAAAGAAAATCACCAGTTTACAGATCTGGTAAGATATGTTGCAGATATTGCTCTGAGTATGATTTATATATGAGGAAGTTTAGTTTAATTTCAACCACCCATAACAAAATTTTGCCATGAAATATTACTGAATATAATAATTTGTGTCAGTAGCCTAAATATGTAGAACACTGCATGGCATGATGGGAACACAATGAATATCTACCCATAGATTTAGTTGGTGAGAGATGTATGATCTATTTATTGATTTATGACCTGCATAGTACAACCAGAACAATGTATGAAGTTTGGTGCTTGAAAGAAACCAATTTAAAAGATGCAGTGGAAATTAAATAAAAAATATTACAGAGTTGTCTCGTGTGAGAGAAGAATATATAATAAGCAGGTTGTGTAATAGTAATGTTCTAGATTTCTATTTGGGATGTACCTGGTTCAAGTCTCAGCTGGTATGCTGACAAAGGTTTTTGTGGTTTTCCTCAACCTCTCCAGAAAAATCCTGGAATGGTACCTCAGTTAGGCCATGACCATTTCTTGAAAATTGGGTCCACTCCATCTTTCAGCAACCATGCTACCACTGACATTGTATAATTTGAGGTACTGACAATGTCATAAATTAAACCACAAAATAAAATAGAGATTAATGTAATGTTGAACTCCAAAAAGTATATTTTAGGATGGAAGAGGAATATGTTGTAAAATATAGTATTATGAATCACAGAGTTCAAAATTAGCTTGTTTGTTTCTAGTGACAAAGGTCAGGGGCAAGTAGCCCCCCTTGTGTCCTCGAGGCTGAATAAGTAATGATTGAAATGGACAGACTGAATGACCAGGCTCAATTTGTTCATTTCTTCCATATGTGTATCTTTCTCTTCCTTCTCCTCCTCCTCCTTTTGCTCCCCTTGCTCCTTCTCCGTCTCCTACTATTACCACTAGTAAGACACTAAATACTCCATATGCTTTATACTTTTTTCATATTAGAGTAAGGTAAATGCTGTGTGCTGTGGGTAAAATTGTCTGAAGATTTAATTTTCCATAACTTATGTGTGAGAACATGTTTTTCTATTGCAAGAGAATTGTTTTATTCATGGACTTATGCTACTTGATGGAACTATCTTAAAATATTTGTATTTGTCTACATTAGTTGATTCTGAGTGTCTGTATATTTGAAGGTTTTGTTGCCCCCTTTATTATTTATAATGTACAAAATTCATATTAATGTCATGGGCACTGAAAGAAATTTATGCAATTATTTTAATTTATGCTATTATTTTTTAAAAGTACATTTTGTATAGCAAGAATAAATTTATTAAGTTGTGCCATAATACAGATGTGCTTATTGAGGTCACACACAGAAATGCACCACTTGTAATAATCTATACCAATACTTTATCCATAAGCCTGAGAACAGGCATCGTGAATCGATTGTTAGCTCTGGTTTAGTTCCCATTCATTCATTACACAGAACTACTGTAACAGACTTTATTATAAGGTAACTATTTATTTGTGGGGTGCATTGTGTATACAGTGCAACTTTTAACTACACCACAGAATGGCGCTTGACTTTGCGGTGTCACTATTTTCCTTTGTTATTATGTTCTTATGTGCGCACTTTTATTTTACCGTAAATGAACCTCAGGATTAGGAAGAGTACTATATTTTCCCTCCCTTGTGTTTGTGCTTTACACGAAGTATTTTAAAAATGGCGGATATTGATTAAACAAAGCAGTTTGTGTCTTTTGTTGTCATGCGCTTTATTGCATCTGTCAATTACCTCAAGGCCTATATATTATTCCGTGTTAGCGTTACCTTTGGTTCATTGAGTTTGGGTTTGTTTAGGGCTTTCGTACTTCATTTAGTGCATTTGTGTTGTTTTGTTTGTAGTGTTTGACACGTGTGTTGTGGGACGCGTGCCATTTGTTTATATGTGGGCGCCATTGGTACGAAAGCTACGTCACGACCTGCGCACAGAGAGGGGAGCCATGATGTGAGCGACCTCGGGCGACCAGTTGGAGAGTAACGTCAGTTTGTTGTGGAAGATGGCGAGTGTGGGGAAGTGGGAAGTGTGGTGCTGTGTTTTCTTTGTGCTTTTGCGTGTTATCAAAACAGAATATATATTATCGGACAGAGTAGGTAAGCCCAAGAGATTTAGCTCTTTCGTGTACTGAATTACTGGCCACTATAAACTTAATAATTATATAAATATTTGCATGTTTCGTCCCGCCCCTTAGGTCTACCGTAGCAGATGTACATAAATAGTTGAACATTGATCATAATCACAGAGCTGATGGAACAATCCGAGTAAAGATTGTGCATGTCGAATTACAATGATGCTCCAGATAATTATTTGACGATCCGGACGTTTTTAGACAAAAGAGTGCAGGATGTATGCATAAAAATAACATTTACAAAGCACGACGTTTACAGTCGCAAAATTGGTTTACTTTTCAAGGCACGTGTAAAAATACTTTACATACTTTCCTGTTCATTCCCCGTGGTTTGAGTAATAGGTACAATAGTTCTGTGCGCCAGTGATGAATTTTGGAAAAAGTTAACAACTGGCCGCTCTTTTTAGACACTATTTAATAAACGTTTTAACAAAATAATATATCAAGTGGGGTATAATTTGTCTGCTTTCCGTTTACGGTGATAATTTGTGTGTTTGCATAGTAGGTTTGTAAATCTGTGTATTTATTTCGGTGAAAAGTTTGTCTTCTTCTCTGTGATTTCGGATTGTGAACACATTCGTTTTTCATCAAATGTCACGAATATGTTAATATTTGTGTCCTAAAAATTTGTGATAATTCAAACGTGGTGCAAATAGCTTTTAATGTTTTATTAAATCCGTAACTTTAACCGTAAATGTGGTGACGTAAATTGTTTTTGTTTTTTTATTATTATTAGCATCACTATCATTTGTGTGTTCGTTGTTACCACTACCGCGTTTGGCATTGTATGTGCCTTTGTATCTCCTTCTGCTTTGGGAGAGCTACAGGAGGAAATGCCGGAAACACATAACCCAAAAATACAATGTAGATTTGTATTGTTTTTTTTTTGTAAGTCTAGTTCGACATCCAGTGCCTTAATTTCCAGTCAGCGAACCTATGTTAGTGGTTTGGGGAACCTCACGTTTCCGACTGATCTGCAGAGCAGCAGTCTGTCCATTCGGCGTATCGGATGTGTTAAATGCTCTCTGTTTATGACTGGCCGAACGGTACATCGCGTTTGAATAAACCTTTGGAAACAGCTGCTGGACAGACCTGCTCTGGAGCGGGTTTTCAGCCATGACACTGCACTCACCACTCTTTCCTTTCACATATAATCTGCATTATTGTTATAGCTGTAATTATTAATTATTCCACTTAAATTTAACACGAGCTTTGGATTTTAATATGAATTTACATGTATGTAAAGATCACGAAAATATAGTCTATATAATTTATGTCAAATAACGTCTTAAGTGGGTATCTTAATATTCATATGGTGTTTGTCGCTGTTTTAGATTACAGTTAAATATGTCTATGAAAAACCAGTTAAACAGCTGTTCAGGTAGCCGAAACAATTAGCCAGAATTAGTCCTGTTAATATGAATATGACTTACCCCTTTTTCATTGTCGCGCTAGTGATAAATATTACTTGACTATCTAAACAGCCGTGTAACTGATTTTTCATAGATCTGTTAAATTAAGTGCATATTTTCATCGTGCATTTGTTACATGTTTCGGTATTAAATTGGCGTCGCCAGATCGTCATTATACAGAATCGAGAACTGGAAGCATATCCATGTATATGTCTGTATGAGACGTTACGTATTATACATTTGTGGATGGATCCATTCAGGGCTGGCCAACTTCAACCAACAGGAGGGCCACATAATTCGTTAAGGACTCGCTTGAATACCGCACTTGTGTATACATAGATCGAGGGGGGGGGGGGGGTGGCTGAATTCAGTAGAACGCCGTTATTTGCAAACAATAAGTTACGCTAAAAGTACTGTTGCATGACAAGGCAGTAGGTCGTACTGAACGCGGTAAAACACAAAGAATGTTTGGTTTACGGTGTGCTGCTTTCAAAGTGATGAGTTATAGTTTTTAAACATTTTCTCTGGCAATAAAGTTGCCATGTTATGTTTTGTAGACTTATTATATTATGTCTGTTAAATTTTATTACTAAAATCATGCAGATGTGTGAGCGTCGCAAATACTTTCCTCGGGGGCGCATGTCTGCCAGCCCTGGATCCGTTCACAGATGTAAAGCAATTACTTAGCAGTACATGCAAGTGAGGAATGCTGTGTAAACATAGAGATTAAATTTAAAATCGAGAAATTACTTGATGCTCCTTAGTTAAAAATCTTAGTTATTTAGTTACGTGCGTATTTAAAACTAGTGCTTGTTGGAGTATATTCCAACCAGCACACGGAATAAGTCAAAAACACACCACACTGCCAAAAGTGTACGAACCGAAAACCGAACAGTAAACGCGAGTATAATGGACAGAATGTGATAAGTGTGGAATTAAAACTAAGAATTTTAATACTAGATGCCTGTAACATATAACGACCACAGTTTACTTGTATATATGTATGCATGCATGTGTGTGTGTGTATGTGTGTGCATGCGCGCGTACGACAGCCGCAGATAAGTAGCCTATTATGCTACTAGACAGGGACTGTTTTTTAAAGCAACTTTTAGGTTTTAAAACTCATCTGTATCTATAGACATAATTTCTCATTTACATGCACTGCTAATACTGTATGTAGATGAATCCAACTGTAAAAATGTTAAAAAAGAAACATGTGAAATGGAGACTTATGCACGGATATGCTTACAGTTCTCGATTTTATATAAAGTAGTTACGGCATGACGATGATGAATTGATGCTGAAACATGCAATGAACGTGTGACGAGTGTACAAATATTAACCTTACTTGGCGGAAATAGATTATTGTTGTCATAACCTGTACAACGGTAGGCCTATCTATACTTGAAGTTAGATCACGAGATATTCGAGTGGGCATATATTATCTGGTGTTCTTGCAGAACACTTGGTGATTACTTTTTTGGGGGGGTGCGAGGGGGGGGGATCCTGAGAAGACGTTACCAACGATACGAGACTTAGGTCTTCGCAATGGTGTCTGTGAAGATTCTTTTCTTCTGAGATTTTATGCTGTGTAGCTTGGTAGATAGTTTCCTGTGTTTCGATGCAACTTGGTGCCTCTGTCGTCAGGGAAGAATAGCAAGGTTGGTACATTTTGGTCCCATAAAGACAGTTCAGAAATGTATAAATTATTGGCAGTCTCGGTAGCTCAGTTAGTGTAGTGATGACTGCGAAGTGTCCGATCGGGGATCCATTCCTAGCAGAGACAGAGATGTTGCTCTTCGCCACTGGTGCTGATGGTAAATCTGCCGGGCTATAAAGTCGATCTGTATACCTCCACTTTTCTGTACGCTTTAGTTAAACCTGTTTGTTAGCGGGTAAAAATTAAGTTAAATCCGCTGAAATGTGGAGCACTGAAGCGAAAATATAGATTCAGCTTAGTGTGCTGATAACAGTTACTAGCAAAACTGAATTTCAACACGTATGGAAGACAGACAACACGAAAATTCAAATTAACGGTGAGTGATAAAATCAAGCAGAATGAAGTGCGGGGGCATGTAGCACGTATGGGGGAGAGGAGAGGTTCATATAGGGTTTTCGTGGGGAATTCTGAGGGAAAGAGACCACTTGGAAGGCCTAGGCGTAGATGGGAGGATAATGTTAAAGCGAATTTGAAGGGGGGGGGGGGGGACGTGGACTGGTTCGGTGTGGCTGAGAGTAGGGACAGGTGGCGAACTGTTGGGAACGCTGTGATGAACCTTCGCGTTCCATAAAATGCGGGGAATTTCTTGACTAGTTGAGGACCTGTTATTTTCTAAAGATGGACTCCGCTCCGTGGCGTTAGTTGTTATGCTGTGTTTAGGCCGATGGGTAAAACACCTTTGTCTGGGAGATGTAAGGGGGGGGGGAGGGGCCTTGAATTAAGTAGTAAAAGAAATCAGCGCTTCCGTGACTGTTGCATTCATTGTAGATCCTGTAACGATTTCGTAGTTACGTAGAAGATAACTGGTTTGGAAGCTTTGACTGTCTGAACGTGTTTTGTGTTCGACACGTTCGGTGAAACATCTTATTTTGCCATCTGTCCCGCCCTTTTGTCAGTGGAAGTTTTATATTTCCATGTAAATGCAGTGACAAACTACAGCCGTGAAAACTTCAAATGTAAAAAAAGGGCAGTGTCTAAAAACCAGTATGATCCGGAAGGTATGAAAGCTAGGCTCAGAAGACACACTAATTACAATGTAGCGCTGGCCTTGTCGCGAAGAACAGCGTCACGTAAATACTTCATTGTTTTACGTTGACCTATTTTATCATCGTTTTCCTGACGAGACAAATGTTGCTTTCAGAAATGCCTTATGCTAGCAACAATGAATGCGACATTCTGGGCTGGCTGATGTTGTAAATGAAAGCCATCCCTCGTACATTAACATAGACCTGCCACTTGTTAGTGATTAAGTCAAGCTGTTGGTGAGTCATTTCTTCTTCAAAGAACGAAGTGGGTTGAACCGACACGAGTAATTCATAAAGAGTTGCACATTAAAATTTGATTTCACAACCGGATGCCTTACTTGATGTGCAAAAATTCCCTCACGCACTAAGACGTTTCGTTTTGTATTGGTTGGTTCTCTTCATTGCTATGGTAAGGGCTGCTAATAATCGCCAGTCATATTATGACGTCAGTCTATTGTTTTTAATGAGGCTGTTGGTGTGAATGCAATTGCTGGATCTTCCGTCCTGTCGTCTGAAGAGTGCGAAGTGTTAGCTTGTTAACCGTAGTAACCCGGGCCAAGACTTTCGAGGCTTGCGTACGTAAAACGTTTGTCTGCATTGATTTCTGTACAAATTCCTGGACTTAAGACGAACACGTAAAATAATGAGCCATTCTAAGTCCGCCCAGTGATTCTGCGGCACATAAGACTGTGTTTTAAACGTGAGCCGGGATAGCGTAGTCCTTATAGGGACTAGGGTAAGGGTTTGGACATCGGAGGAACGCTGGTTCGATTCATGGCAGAGGCAAGGGAATTATCGCTTCTTCAGAACGTCCAGACCGGCTCTGGGGCCCACCCAGCCTCTAGTTCAGTGGGTACAGGTGTAAGGTGACCGAGGCGTGAAAGTGACCACTGACTGTCATGTATTGTTGAGGTTAAGAATGAGTGGAGCCGTAATTTCGCTGTCCCACATGCCTCCATAGCTTGTACAGGAATAACTTTGCCTTAATTTAAGAGTTTTAAACGCACAAGTAGTTTAAATATTGCACACATATTATTACATTAAGGCCGTTGATGTTCAGGGACGTGTCGTTAAAACCAAACGTTTGCAACCCAGTTTGGTCAGTTTGCAGTTTTACATGCCCGAGAACATTTTATCCAAAACGATTTGTCTTCAAGATTTTTGTCAGCATGTCAGCCTTTGTTATTACACCAGCTTATATGTTATTTATGTTGCAGCTGGAAACATTCAAAGCTTTGAAATGTGGTCAAGATTGTTGTCTTCACATCCGCATTTGTGGTTGCTGTAGATGCTTTTTGTAATAATAGACGTTAGTTTTGCTAGATTTCAAATTCTTACAGCGCTGTTCAGGGAGAGTCAAGCTTTCTATGATATGACGCCGTGTATATTGGTAAATAGTTTTTAAGGCTTCAGAGGAGCTTTCTGCTTCCATCCATATTGTCCATGTGTTCCTAGAACCTCTACATCTACTGGTAGAACAGGTTCGACTAAGTGAAGTATTCAAGGTTTTTTTTTTTTTTGCGTGAAGTAACTGTGATGCAGTACTTTCCGTTAACTGTGAGAAAGCGTAATATGTTACAGTCCTTGTAAGAGCTTGTTTTCTTGTTATAACACAGCCATATCAGACAGGCGGCCCACAGACCACACGTGGCCGATTTGAATTGTTTTGGCAGTCCGCAAAACTTTTCGAAGCAAACTGTAAGTACTTCCAAAAGACTACAATTTAAAACTGGAATAATCCAAATTGATTAGACTGTAAAATCAGGTATCAAGTCTCAGTTATCAGATATGAAAATATTGCTGCTAGAATAGAGATGTGATTTGAGTTCTGAAAGACAAAACTCTGTGACGTTGAGGTGCCAACTTTTTATACCTACTTACCTGCTCATACGTTTCGAACAATGGGTCAGTTTGCTTTGCCAATATGTACGATGTTTCGCAGCACATATCTGTGTGAACAGTTATGTTTATTCATGAAACGGAACAAGTACTGGGAGAGATTACTTTTAACAGATACACATTTGTAACCAACAATGGAAGTACCAGCAACGCAGGATTTTAAACCTGACATTAATAAGCTGAGCGTAAACAGGATAATGGCAAATTTCTGGTAAACCTTCTGATTAGAGATGAGATATTAGAACACTGCCCGAAGCTTATACATATTTGGAATTAACAGGAGGTTATTTTAATTACGCTATTTGTGGTGTCGTGGCATTTTTCTAGTATGAATACCTTTCTATTTATTTTTAAAAATTTGCTGCCCGACCTCAGATCTGTTGGCTCTCTGCGGCCAGCAAGCAGGAAAGAATTGCAGATAGTCGTACAAGTCGGTTCGGCAGTCCATCCTCAGTAGAGTCTGGTCGAAGTCCATTATCTGCGTATGGTTTGCGTGTTCTAGATGTATACATGTTGCCAGATAGTGTCGCAGTTGTCTTGCTTTAAACGGGAAGTTAGTGAAACTGAGCCGGCACTCTCGTGTTTTTGAAAATATTAGAAAGAATCCTGAAAAGTGTAACATATCGTTGCTGGCAAGTCAAAAACTGCTATTTGTAGATTATGGAATTTTGCGGGAGAAGGAAAAATACATTGGGTGCTTGGTGATAGGTTACCCCTTAAGAATGTATTTTTGTTTTGTTTCGGATAAAAATGTCTGGTTTTGTTGAAGTATGGGAACGTGCAAGAATTGCTAAGCGATATCAATATTCAAAAAGAATAAAAAAAACTACACACAGCAGATTTTGACGTCCCCAGCAAGGGTATGTGAATATGATTCTGAAAGCTGGATGCTTTTATGCAGCCCTAAGGAGATGTAGGAAGCAAGAATGAGTTTTCTCAGACGAGATTTAGTCCATCAAAGCATAGAAACTTTCGCTGTGTAGTAACTAACAGAGGTTTCTTTTTGTGGTGGTGTGATGACTGTACTTGATCATCTCTGTCTCCGACTGTCAAGGCCGTTACTTCAGAGAAAATAAAAAATACAAGCAAGTCCTTGTGTATTGACCCTGCCTGCCCCTACAAAAAAGTACTGCAACCGCTGTGTTTTATATCAAGCCAGGAACACCAGTACTTTCAAAATGAGGTTTATCTCAAAGTTAGTGTACTTGAGGCGCAGATCTCTCTCATCACGTCGTAAATATGTCTTGCCTGGTGGTCTGGCCGTGGCTTTGGTTTCGAATTGTGAGGTGGACTGCACATTGTCGGAAAGGAGAGACCGGAGGGCTGAAGCACATGTTTTAGTTTCATGAAGTTACAGCTTTCAAAGAATGGACGAAGAATTTCCTAATGAGCCTCGCTTGTGATGTAGTGAATCATACTTGGTGGAAAAACCGCTGTATAGATTTTGTTACGCTTCTCTTCTATATTAATCTTATATTGGCGACGGGATGGTAAGGTGTTTGCTTCGATAACACATTTCTACCAATTTCTGGGGACTTTACACCGTAGGCATATGACTTTGACCGGACGTCTTAGCAGTTACGACAGTCTTGTGTTTAGTGTGTTTTGTTTGTCGTTCGCTTGGACGCAAAATTTGTTGTGCATAACATTTAGAAGATACGACGAGCTGGACTCGTAGCACGATGGAGAAAGAAGAATTGCATGTAGAATTTTGGATGACCAAGGGAAGAGTGAGAGGGAAAAAGTGTGTGTGTGTGTGTGTGTGTGCGTGTGTGCGCGCGCGTGTATGTGTGTGTGCGCGCGCGCGTGTGTGGATGTGCGCGCGCGCGCGTGCGTGTGTGTGTGCGCGCGTGTATGTGCGTGTGTGTGCGTGCGTGGGTGGGTGTGCGCGCGTGTGTGTGTGAAACGGATGCGCCTCATATCGACCTTTGGCTTCAGTCGTAAGCGCAACTTGGCTAATAACATTCGGGGGGGGGGCCCCCAAAACCGACCATGGGTATTAAGAACTTATTTTACAAATGTTTCAAATTTGAGAGCGGGGGAAATTGGTCCCATAAAACACAAGTTTTCATTTTCCTTTTTCTGACTACTTTTTATTTGCCATTATTCAAGTCTGTAACCAAATAAACTATTTCTAGGTTGAAAACCTATTTAGGGGGGATTTGCCCCTC
>BLKM01000501.1:259863-275874 GCA_013340265.1 Coptotermes formosanus | reverse complement strand
CCCCCCCCCCCCCCCGGTTACGCCTATGGCTTCAGTTGTGAGAGAGTTAACGTTGGAATTGGCTTGTCCCATGCATGCATCTGGACTTCGCGGTGGTCTGCTACAAACTCCCTGGTTCTGCGTGTTCGGACGGCAGGCACCGCAGGTTTTCTCAAACACGGGATTCCACTCCTTGAGCAAAACACACCGGAGTGTTCGAGACCAAAGCACCTGCTGCCAGTCGCAAGGCGTTCTCTAGTGTAACTCTGTAATCCGTTTCTAGGGATACCTTAATGTTCGCCCGCAGGAAAGCTGCTTGTCATCATTAGTACGTTCTTGCCTTACTGGGAACTGTACTGAGAGATTTTAGACGCAGTTGTAAATTAGTTTGCTCTGAAATTCTATTGTGTTGTTTGAAAGAAACTTTTTATTTTTATGCTTGGAGTTGGATGAGATTATGTCGCCTGGAACTGCGTTTTGTATGGATTCGTTATCCGTCTGCCGGATGACAGATGAATTCGGAGCGTCGATGGGAATATACTGATAGGATAAAACCGAAATATACAGAGCTAAACCTATCGAAGAGCCTCCTAGGCTACCACAGAACCTTCACGAATTTCCATACGTTCGAAACCGGGTCTCGGCTATTAGAAGCCGGCGACCATCCGCCTGATCAGTGGCATATTTTGAACTTCACTTCTAAAGGTTTTTGGTTACACAAGGACATGTTGATGCTTCAAAACCATAATATAGTTAAAAGGAGAAGAAAACTTATTTTCAGTGTGAACCAAAAAGAGGCGGGAGGCTCTGTCTTACAGGCGTGTAGCAAATCCGCGGTAACAGTGCGTTCGTCTTGTGTTAGATCGATGTGGGCCAGGAAGTAATTTACGTACTATCTTGTAGAGTAACTACGTCTAATTTTAGCAGAACCTTACAACAATACAGGCATTTAAATATGAGAAATTCTATTCTTTTGGCAACATTGGCAGATGGATGTGGATCCATATAATGTATAATTCGTCTAATAATTTTTAGTTAGATTTGTATTTCTGTTATAACTGAAGGCTCAGTGCTCTTAACACTAAAGCCATTCTGTGGCAGTTTTGTTAGGCCCAGACCTAGATTACGAAAATCTTTACATTTTAATAATATCTGTCCCTATCTTTTTACCAGGTGATTGTGTTCAAAAATTTTTTGTCACGTGCTGTTTCTACCATCCGAAATGCTTAGCCCATTCAGTCCACAGAAACGTCCTCGATGTAACTACCCGAGCGTTAGTGTCAGTTAACTGCCGAATTCCATGAAGCATAGGCTGATGATTTAGAATTTGAAAGAGACAGTAGTGGCCTTTGTCGATTGGCAGCACCGACAGACCGCTGTTGGTCAAAATGGATCTTCCTTTACAGGCTTTGGTATAGACATCCTCTCCCAGCGGCAAACCTCAAATTAATTCGGTCACAGGATTGCTGCGGTAACAATTTTATGCTGGCTAATTACTGAGAGGAAGTGATTTTACAATCCATTTATCTGGTTTTTAACTAGGAATGAGGTAGAATCCAACACATTGCGTGACTGTCCAGTCATGAAGGGCTGTGGTATTTGTGCTTAATGGCATCGAATGCGGTATGCAGAGAAAATTGACGTAATCAGAAGTTATCTTTACTGAATAGTCGGTCTACTCAGTTGACGTTATTAAATCGTGTCAGCAAATTAATTGGCCTACGTATAAAGGGTGGAGTGACATAAGCACTCACTTCTGTTGGTTCTATAAACCATTCAAAATTCAGAGCACAAATTGATTCATATTTATTGCACATTCCAAGGAAACTGATTTACTAGGCGGTTGGCCCTTCTTGACGGTACGTTGGCTTACGCTGTATTATTTGGGAACGTATCTCTCTTTCTTTCTCTTTATTAAAGGATTAATCCAAACAGGCTACGCGACGGCATGCCTGTAAACGAATAGTCTTCAAATGCAACGTCAGCTACGGAGTAGGTTAAATGTCGTGGAGCCGTTAGGTGTTCTCTGTTAGGGCCGCTATGGGAAGCATGAAAACGGAGAGCAGGAAGCATATGTTTTGTATATTGATATATGTTGGATGTAGGCTGATAGAATATGAAATTCAAAGCGAATTGTAAAGAGTATGAACATAATTATGCGGCCCTGCATACCGTTTTACAGTAGGTAGGTACGTAGTTTGATGTGCCGCGATTTATTTAAAGGCTGTATTTTAATTGTGTCAAGTTCTGCAGCACTGAATGGTAAAGTGTCTGTGAACGATGAAATTGGAAGGATGTGAAATGATACGGCTGCTGTCTGTTTTAAGTGACATTCCCGGTATTTGCCTGTAGGAAGAGGGGAAGCAATTGAACAACTTCTTCGGGGTAATCCGTCGCCAGGCCACGCGTCTAACCCGGGACTTCCCACGTATAAAGTAGGAGGTTTAAGCTCTCCCCTTTTACGTCCACTGGTGCGCTCCAAAATTTCGAATGATAGGTGCGTTCCGCAACGTGACACGTTTGAGAAACACTGCCCGATGTTATGGACAGGGTTTGAAACATTTTTCAATGTCTGGTTGTCAGGCATATATTTGGGTCGCAAGACAGTAGAGCATCGGTATTTTGTGGTGCCTTGCGGTGGTTCTCGCCTAAGCTCGGCCCGTAGCATGAATTTCTTCCGGTTTGAATGTTTATTCTAAACACACGCAAGATGAACGTAAGGTGATAGCGAAAAATTTAATTTAAAAGAGATAGTATTGTTGTGACTTACTGACTGTATTAATCTTAACGTCTTTGAATGTGATATATTTATATGTGTTTCTGTCGTTGATAGTAGCTTTGCTTATCGGGCCCAACTGAATAGGTTTTGACCGCTTTTGTTGCCTAAGGTCGGAAATCGATCCTGTTGACGAAAGAGTGTTTTATTAATCCGTTGTTATTTGAGCATGAGACAATAAACAAAGTCCATGAAGAATATTATTCAAAGGTTTTTGAATGTGGTTCACTGTTTCCTTTGTGCGACAAGTGACCGAGTGCAGTTGTCAGAATTCCAAAGTTGCCTTGCGAAAAGAGTGAGAAATTAGTCGTCAGTCAGTTGTCACTGGCGAATAGATGACCGCATTTTCAGCCCTTTGGTTGGGAAGATGGGAGTCGTCAAGTTGGCATCGTATTCAGGCGAAGTACAGGTTGGTTATTTTGATTAATATCTCTTTGTACGTATGGATGAAAATCTGTTTCTTATTGTGTAGTTTACTTGCTGCTGAAACCATGATATCGTGATGAGTAGCCACTTATACGAGTAGAAAAGGAGTAGAAAGTGGAAGCTATGAAACAATTAATTGAATTTGCTTTGCAGCACACAGAGTTGCACTTTCATCTGCGTCGTTCGTGTTATTACTCTACTGTATACGCTTCACACTTGTGGTTACGCACTGGTCTGATATACTTGCTTATCCAAGCTTCCGAAATGTGTGAAAATGAAAACTAAATCTTCGAACAAATATCCGTCTTCCTGTCGCGAATTCAGCATGATGTTTAGAAATTAAAAGTTACGTTGAGACACTTTATTACACGAACATACAAGAAACTAAGAAAGGCTTATTTACAGATGGCGTTGCGCAATCTTCCTATCGGCAAAATAGGGTTACATGAAGGCGGATGCTCGTGGATCCACCGATCTCTTAAAATACCCACATTTTTTTTTACCGTTAAACGTTTACACAGTGCTTCGGTAGCTGATGCTGACTGCTTCCGCGGCAGTTGAGTGAGTAACCGCCCACGTTTACCCGCGTGTATTTAGATTTTCCAGCAGTCGGTTATTTCTGTCCTATATACAGTATTTAATCATTTACAACCGCGCATAGCCAAAACTGCATTGGGAGAGTGTTGCTGTACCTTTGTGTGTATTGTAATAATCGCTTTTTTTTTCATGTACGGTTTATGGAAACGCGGCCTTTGCTGGTATAAACCCACCAGTGTGTTGTCTGTTTCTGTCACACGTGATTTCCCCGTTCCGTACCAGAGGAGCTTAGGTTAGACGTCAGGCTAGTCTCTCTCTGTTACAAAATGTCCCTTCATTCTACGGCTGGAGCGCCTTTACCGGGCGAGTACGTTACAGCGAGTGCGGGGGTTATAACAGAAAAAACTCTGGAAGTGGGGCCGGCACAACGTAGTCAGTACCTTCACCTTTATTTTACCTGTCATGAATTGTTAATGGGATCAGTTTCGATAAAATGTAACGGGTATGTAATGAATATTAAAATTATGTATGAATGAAAACTGCAAAAAATTACGAAGAATATTAAGTTTAGAATTTACACCTGGTACATGATGGCTGAATCAGTTACCAGTGCCTGAGGTGTGTATTTTTAATCGAAGAGATGGGCATGTTTGTTAAGCACTGAAGTAGTAGTCGGACGGTAGTAAGTTGGAACCACGGCCTGATGTGCTGTTGTTTTGGCTGGGGTCACCTGGTTTCCTTTGTCACTTGAAGCACGTACTAATGCTTCTTAAATAGGCCACGATTTCGTCCTTGTACAGCACACCATGCTTTTCCGTAAAAAGTCTCGACCGACTCTGGTCCATACCCAGCCTCTTGCGTAATGGGTGCTGGGTGCTTTTTCTCCGGAGTTGAAGCGGCCGGGGCCTGAGGCTGATCACAAACGCCCATCTAGTGTCGAAGTTAAGAGTGCAGCTATATCTCCGCTCCAGTTTTGTACCTTCATGGCGTTGTTTGTGGTCGAGCAGATATAATATCTCTTTCCAGACGCACGCCTACGCACAGAGCAACAACAACAACAACAACAACAACAACAACAACAACAACAACAACAATAATTCAATTCAGTTCAATTCAGTGGCGTTTATTAACGTGCAGGCGTAATAGCACAAGTGCCAATTACAAAGCCAGCACAAGAACACAAATAAATCACAAAACAGTACAAAACAGTACAAATACACAAAAACAAAACACCAAACAGACAAAACAAAACCAATATTGCAGAAAGTAAGTAACGTAAAAGTACTGGGACGAAACCCCTATAAAGTGGAAAGGCACAGATAAATCAATTTAAAAATGTGACAGATTAATGCAGGGTCTGTTATAATAGTAACAAATCATTAATTAAAACAGAACTACATTGAATATACAGCTATCCCTAATAACAATTACAATTCAGTTTAATTGAATGCAGTTCAAAGGACACAAACAAAACACATCGTTACAAATACAAAACACTAAACAGAACAAAACAAAACCAATATTGCACGAAAAAAGGAATGTAAAAGTACTGGGGCAAAACCCCTATACCCTGAAATATAATGATGATGATGATGATGATGATGATGATGATAATAATAATAATGATAATGTGAATAATGTGCACATGAAGATGTGACAGTGTTATGGAATCAAGGGTTACATACAGACAGCGAAGTCACAAAAAATAAGCCAGATATAATAATTAAAAACAAGAAAGAGAAAACATGCATACTGATAGATGTGGCAATACCAGCGGACAGAAATGTCACACAAAAGGAAGCAGAAAATAAACTAAAATGCAAGAGTTTATGTATAGAGATACAACGAATCTAACATGAAATGTATGATTATACTCGTGGTAACTGGAGCCACCGGAATAGTAACAAGAGCGTTAAGGAAAAATTTAGAAGCCATACCAGGGAAACACTCAATAGATTCGCTGCAGAAGACAGCTATACTTGGAACATCACACACAGTACGGAAAGTACTGCAGTCTGAAACTTGATGCCTGAGCGGTGGGGATCACCGCTGGTTCAAGAGAAGTACCGGGGAGAAATGGCCTGTGGCAAGACAGAACAACAATAACAACAACAAGAACATAATAATAATAATAATAATAATAATAATAATTCACACTGTGCCAACAATTTGACGGGTCAGTAGACCACATTATATCTGGAAGCCCCATACTGGCAAAAGAACAATACATAAAATAGACATGATAGCGTGTGTGCTCGGCTGCAGTTTAACATATGCACGGAAACAGGGTAAAATTAGACAGTGAACACTGGTATGAACATGTACCAAAATTAGTAGAAACAAGTCGTGAAGGTGAGGTAACCATATTATGTAAACAACGAGTGCAGACAGAACCTCCCTAATACGTAATAAAGCCGACAACATAATCCGTGATAATGAAAAAGGGAACATGTATGTTAATAGAAGTTGCAGTTTTAGGAGGCAGAAATGTCATGAAGAAAGAAGCCGAGAAGATTCTGCAATATAAAGACATCCAACACAAATACAGCGCATGAGGAATGTAAAAACAAAAGTGATACCAGTAATAATAGGAGCAACTGGAACCATTTCAAAATCCTTCAGAAAATACCTGAGCAACATACCGGGAAAGCACGAAATCAAGGAACTACAGAAAGCAACCAAAGTGGGCACTGCGCACGTACTTCGGACAGTGCTAATGTAAAAGTACAGGACATTCAACGTGGGAAGTAACATTACATGTACCATAAATTGTAACTGCAGAATAGCTGCAGCACTATGTACCCTAGATACAAGGTTTATTTCACGTATGTACTTGTAAATACCCTGCATAACGGTACTAACATAGTAACAATAATAACAGCCATGTCACTGCTAGCATCATGTTGACGTTCCACCTGACGAGGTGACCCCTATCCGCCAGTTAGGGTCACAACGAGTGTAAGATGATTCCAGTGGCCGGAGTGAATACCGGACTTAATAGTTGCGCGCAGTGCTACCTGGAAACGCTTCTTTTGTTTCGTTCCGGAATGTCTGTCCATTCTGCAAGCAGCCCTGTACCGCTCAGTCTAATCAATACATGTGGCAATTGCGTAAACACCTAACCTTGTTCGGACAGGTTTATGCAACACTTGCCTTCGGAGCATACTTTCACTTGTCTTAACCTTGAATCATTAGCTTATGTGGGATATTATTCTTGTGGGGTAGGTGTTTGGAGAAATAAACGAAATACGCAATGTAGTAATACTTTATGCAAATCAACTGCGCTTCTTATTTCTTTTCCAACTTTTGGTCAGGAACGAACTTCCTTTATCAAGTCGTTCTCGATATTTGAAGGAGAGGTTACAGAGGGTTTTTGAAACCCCAGATCTCCTGTATATGACCCTTGTTTGTAGTGTGATCAAATATGCTTATTCTTTGCGTTTTAAGGGAGTGAGGAACGGAGGGTGTTATTATCCGTGTGAAGACTGACCACGTCGAATTCCAAGTCACTCTCCTACTGACGGTCAGTCTGTTTTCGTCTTGGCGTCCACACACACACCCCCCCCCCCGGGCCCTTGGGGCTGATGCCCAGATCTTATTAAGTAGTGACATTCACTTGCTGTCTCGTGTGTTTTACAAGGAAAGCGTGTATCACGCTCATTCTTTGCGCATTTTTTTACAGACTCTGCAAAAGCATTGTCTTCGTGACTTCAGATCAAGGAAGGTAAGGCATTCTTCTTAAAGTAGGAAGTGATTTTTAGCCTTGTATGAAAACGAAAATGTGGACGTACCAGTCGCGTCTATATTTTTGTGTTTGCCGATCCTAATAACGTTTGGATCGTGATAGACATGAAGACGGACGACATTCTGTCATATTTTTAAAACGTTCTATCAGAAATACGCCTAACAAGTTGACAATCACGCGATAACCTTAAACGGTAATTGATTTTGCCTGTATTCGGGAACGAAGAGAAGTGAAGGAAGAGGGGAAATGAAGTAACAAGTCAGGCAGTGTTTGTAGAGTGAAAAACGTGTGGTGCTTTTCCTCTTATTTTCCTTAGAGGTTAAAATTCGTGAATGCTTTCCAGAGAAACATTGAGTAGGCCTATTTTCACACAGACTATAAGATTTTTCCGTGTCTGAGTAAGATGTGTACAATCAATCGTCATCGACGTATCATCAGCAGGGAGATTTACAATCGAAATCGCTTAAACATCGATACGTTTACAATTGCTGAAGCTCGGTGCTCAACGTTTTATTCAGCCTCGTCTCATATCTCACAAAGAAACAGTCTCAAAAATAAAAAAAAACACTGTTTTGGGCCCGAGAGCATAACTCACAGAGGACAAAGTCGCAGTTACAGAGACCAGTGAGGGTAATGTGTTATAAATATGCACAGATCTTCATTTAGCATGTGTTAGAAATTTCATGAGGGTTGTTGAGGTGGATGTCGTTCTGTTCCATGCGGACGGACAGACATGATGAGGCGAATATTCATTTTTTACATTTCTGCGGTGACATCTACAGACGAGAAGAAATGAAGGAATAAAGAAAAGTAGCGGAAAAGCGGCGTAAAGAAGGAAACATGACGAAAAATCCAATGCATTTTAAGATATATGGAGGATCAGGAACAGGGCGAGTTGTGACTTGTGAGCTGTACACTGTGCGTAATTTAACGTAATTTAAGTTTAATTCTATTAGAGAACCGGTTTTATTTTTCCGATATCAAGTTGTGGAGCTGCTGCATGCAAACTTGCTGACGGGTTTAAATGATGGAAAGTGTACCGAAGTTCTGTTGATATCAGTTTGAAATGATCTTGACAGGCCCAATTACTGTTGCAGAGCTTGAGTGCTGAGGTGCGTGTAGCAGTTACATTGTAGGTCACTTTTTGTCAACAAGCCTTCTTCTTCTTCTTCTTCTTCTTCTCCTCCTCCTCCTTCTTCTCCTCCTTCTTCTCCTTCTCCTCCTTCTCCTCCTCCTTCTTCTTTTCCTTCTCCTCCTCCTTCTCCTCCTCCTTCTCCTCCTCCTCCTGCTCCTTCTCCTCCTCCTCCTCCTCCTTCTTCTTCTTTCCCTATACCGAATTTTTATCCTCGGTCGCCGGGCGCTGGATATCCCAGGACTTCTTCTTCCAGAGAAGTTCCCCGTGATTCCCATATGGACACAGGGCCTGGTGATCCACGGCGGATTGGGATCAATTTCAGGGTCTTTGGTATAGTGATTTTTGGGTTTCCTGGAATAACTGGCAGTATCCCTTTGAACGATTTATTAAGTACTCCATTGAGCGTGCACAATAAGTACTTTGCGCAAGTACTTAAACCTGGATATTGATTACTATTCACACTAACTCTGTAACTCGTGGTCTCAAACTTTTCTCCACGATCGTCTATCACCAACTACCTCCCATTCGTCAATTGCTCTCTCGTCCACACCACCAAAATGATTCCCCCAAACTTTATTGCAAAATTTCAACTTTCTCATTGGCGATGAGTTTCTATAGTCACCCTAATGAACTAATTTCCTAGATCCTAAGTGAAGTCACGGAACCACTCAACGCTGAACGTGACCGCACCGGATTCTAGGAGATTAGGAATACAGTTCCTAACATTTAGGGGACACCTGTGACTTGCAGGTGTCTGCTCCCTTTTACCCTTTAAGTCCATAACTTACAACCTAAGTTTGGGGTGGTAAACAGGATCGATCCGTTACACCCCCAAACCGGATACAGTGGGTGGAGTATACACGAGGTCCATACTTCTGCTTGCCACTGACGTAGGCCCATAGTGGTACTAGAACTCAATCGAAGTCCTCTCATTTTATATGTGAAACGTAAAGGGGGGGGGGGGGGGTTTTGCTTAACTCAGAACATCGTGCCAGGAACGAAATATAGGGGAGTGGAGATATAACTAGTTCTTTCCTACCTTCGGCACTAAATGGAGGTGAGTTGTCAACTGCCCGTCCTGATCGTCTTACCTCCTAAGGAGCTTCCGGTATCCATTGGACACGGGGCTGGGTAGGCCTCACGGTCGATCCGGACACAGAGGCGTTAAAAAAATTCTACATCTCCGGGAATCGAATTCCTATTCTCTGTGGGCCTGCCCGTAGCTTGGTTACAATTACCAGCTGAGCTACTCAACTCACATTGGGTATACGCACCAGATGATTTTTGTTATAAATGTCATAAAATTGTAGCACGAAGGAACACGAAGCGAGACCCACTAATACGTGCACAACACTCGACGTGACGCTATAGCACTAGCGCAGATTAAACCTCGCGGACAAACACAGGCCGTGATATTTTAGCGCTTGCACAGAAAGCCTCCCGATCTGACATGTAAAGGACTGTACTGGCCATTATATAAGGAGGCGTATAAGTTGGGAACGTGGTAATCGCTCGGCTTTCAGTGTGTGAGGAGGCTGAGTGTGGGATTTCCGAGTCCATCATAATTGTGGGCATCGTATTCATAATAATGGTGACTTTTAAGTTAGACGAAACAGTGTTATTGTAGTCATGAATGACAGACCTTGAATTTTTAATTTACGAGTACCAGTAGACTTCAGTGAATACGCCTATATGACATAGGCCTATTTCTTGCCAATCCATTTTTGGAGTAATTTTGTCAATGACAACGTAGCTTGTATTGTGCGTTTTTCTAGCAGACTACGTGGGAAGGCTGTGTATGTCCTTTCGCATGCTTATTATTCCATGAAACTAGAGAACAGATTTCGATTGCCGGCGTTAGTCACTATTTCTGTGTCAGAGAGGCCTGTAACCTTTTGCGATCTCGTGTCTTATAAAATAATGTGAACATTAAAACACAAGCGCGCACCGCAGTGAGAGCCTCAAAGCTATCCTTCAAATGTACTAAACTATAATGTTGCATGTTGTTTTGCGTTTATGTGAAAGGTATTTCATGTTAAGGGCATAATAGCGTTTGAGTGCTGGATGTTGAGAACGATATTTGGACTTAACTGAAAGAGGCACGAAGGAATAGGAGGCTGGGGAAAACCACACAGATAGGAGCTTTATAATCTGTGCTGTTCATCAGAAAAGTCGCATCGAGTTGGTTAAGACTGGCGGGAATACAGAACGCAGGGGAGAGATGAGAAGTGCACGCAAGATTTTAGCAGGAAAACCCCATAAGACGAAACAATTTGGGTGACACGTGAATAGGAGAAGAAAATAAGATGGATTAAAAATAGGACATGAGGGTACGGATTAAATTAATCTCAGGGTATTGATCAGTGTCGGTCTCTTGTGACGTTGGTCTGAAACTTTGGCTTCCACAAAAGCCGTCGAATTTAGCTGATGGAGTATGAACTAATTGCGAATAGCTGTGCTCTGTAAAGCCTGTTAATCAAAGAGCATAGCAACGTTTGATTATCCGTAGTCTCTATAAACCTACAAATTTAAGAGGATGTGAATCGAGCGAAAGTACCATTTTTTAAACCTGACAATGTTTTTCTTTGTGACAAACAGACAACCTAATGCAGTTTGTGGTAACATGAAGTTAACTGCTCAGGCATTTTATCTTTGTGTTCGTGACCTGTTTATCGCCTTGTACAGTAACTAACGGTACTTGCGACTTGTCCACATCAGCAGAAACGTACAAGTAGTGACATGTGGGAAGTAAAGGACTCCCGACACATGACACAGCAGCTGTGTCGTAACATGTTTCACGGTTTGTTCTGTGCCGCTGTCAGTCAGGCAGACTACGTAGCGACCGACCACTGGTAGGAAGACGAATTCGACGGCATGTGAAGGGACGAGATCTGGGCCCACTCGAGGTACTTTCCCGGCATTTGCCAACAGGAACTGCGGAAAATCTTGAAAAATCTCACATCAGTTCTTTGATCAGGCCGAATTTCAAGGCTGGAGTCTCCCGTCTATGTTGACTATAACGATGCTTTGACTTGTGGCAAATACTGTGGACAAACTGATGGCAGTTCGATACATAACGCGATTTGTCTTCAGCAGTTACTGTTACATTTACAACATCTTCACCGTCTTCAGTAACCAGCGGCACACATTGCTTGCTGACTTCATCAGACAATTTAATGCCTTTGAAATAGACTGCTCGTCAATGTATATCCACGTTTCCCGATAGTTTATTCCAGCAGGGCAGTAAGGGGACTGTGACCGGGTATGATTTTTATCGGTTGAAACTGCAAACGACGAAATGGCCGAGGCATATTTAGTTGCGCGACTGTTCGTCATGGCATGTCACATTGACAGTTATTTTCGAATTACTCTGTTTTCATATCCACAGTCGTGCAGTTCTGGTTACAACGGACTGTATCTTCTCGGAGCTCCGTCCTGTCAACGTGTGTTTTAGTAATGAGTAGCTTTAGCTTACGTTCCGTGATTTCAGGCTTCCGCCGCGATGTTCACGGGATCTGCGCTCTTCTGGGGTATTACGCAGCGTCGAGTGGTGGTCCCTTACCGACGTTTGGGGACAACCTATCGCTCCCATCTTCAAGGGTTAAGAAGTCCAAGACCCTTGAAGATGGGCCCGATACGTTGTCCCGAAACGCCGGTAAAGGATTACCACTCGACGCTGCGTAATATCACGGAACAGCTCAGTTCTCAGCCTCAGCGTACTTGACTGACAAAGCAGGATGCCGAGTGGGTCGTGTGTCGTATGAGGCTGGCACCGTCTGTTCGTAGCACGTGTCTCTGTGACAAGGTCTGAATCATTTGTTATAAAGGTGCAGTCAGTCTTGTTCGATTAAATGATAACCTTATGTTAGCAGTAATAGGCGCATATCTTCTTGCCACTCCAGTTAGGGAGGGCGTTGCTTTTACCGTATTCTATTCCAGACATCCAAAAGTAGGCTGTCATTTCGCTGATGATGCAGGTGGTCCTCTATTTGCTCCGTTTGCCCGATTCCCCCGAATAAATTGATTGTCATACTGTGACAACTGCGGGGCGTCTGTCCGCTTGTGGGAAGTTAGCTGCTTTGAGGTCTGTGAGACTTTGCTGCATGAAAGCCGGGTAGTTAACATTCTCGAAGACAAATATAGTAAAACAGGAGTGGCAAGTTATGTATTACTGGGGCGGGGGGTGGTTCTATTTCGACATGACCGCTGGTCACAAGCCATTGGCCATATTCTATTTTCCTTATGTCCTTTTTATCGTACATTTAACGAAAAGGGATAGAAGTTCACTCCAGCTGTCGGTTGTCCAAACGGCTGCGTCAGTATGGTGAAAATTTGACATACGAACTTTATAAGCGCCCAACAGAAGTTTTACGCATTGAAAGACGCAGGAGACGCATTTATAGATTATTAGGAAATTTTTATTTTTGCTCCATACACAAGGAAAATTATCTACGTTACACACTCACCAATCCTTCAGAACTGTTTTAATGTGCCAATGCCCGGTGCCTTTACGTCTGCTGAATGCTGAATATAATTCGGAAATGATGCTATGAACTGCAGCACTTGTGTCCAAAGCAGTGATGAACAGTGTATATGACGACAAGCTATTTCAATTAGACGTTAGTGAGTGGGTGGGTGGGAAGTCATTGTGCATGCAGCCTGGACGGGCCAGGGCTGCACAAATCGATGGTTTCAGCAAATATAATTATATTTTCTAATACCGTCTCGATCCATTGATGTATTTTACTTCACACATAGTCTGTGTTCACCCAATCAATAAAGTACTTTGCCTCAAAAGTACTGAAGTTATATAATCGTCACTACAAGGCACATCCTATGCGAGTTAAATCAGTTCCATATTTTAACACATATTCCAAGATCTGTTCTGATATTGCCTTTTCTTCGTTCTTCCTTTGATTCGGTTGATTTTTGATTTACTGGAGGTGAAATTTGACTTGTCCATGCGCTTAATTAAACAGTGCGTCATGACGACTTAATGGGTGAATGGAGGTGTAGTTGTACACATTCTTCATCTCGAAATCAGACGGAAGGAAGCCGTTAGCTTAACAGCCCGACCGTTTTACTCCTGGAAAGGCTCCCCGGCGTCCACCGAATGGGAGGCTCAGTTGGCCTCAGTGCTTATCTGGATTCCATAGAGAAGAGAAATAATCTCCTGCCACGCTGGGAGTCGAATCCCGACTCCTCAGTTGTCCAGTCCGTAGCCTAGACGATGTTCTGAGTTATTTTGGCTACTTAATAATGCGTTCTGATCTTTTGTATGGTGCTTAGACATAGGGATATTAATATTCCGTTATTTGGTTATACAGCATTGAATGACAGCATGATTGTGAATGATGTTTTGAAAAGGGCAAGGAGATAGACGTGAACTGTTCTAATGTGTTATCTCAGCATGCCCA
This sequence comes from Coptotermes formosanus, assembly GCA_013340265.1. Taxonomy (NCBI): domain Eukaryota; kingdom Metazoa; phylum Arthropoda; class Insecta; order Blattodea; family Rhinotermitidae; genus Coptotermes; species Coptotermes formosanus. The sequence continues at coordinate 261,859 of BLKM01000501.1, read as the reverse complement.
TGGAGGAAATACTAGAACCACAACTAATTTGTAATCCACTATCTCTGAAACCAGAATTCAATGCGGGACATTATGAATGCTTACAAAAGAGGAATGCCGTTCATTCTGTCCACAGAGTGCGGTTTTCCAATGAGTAGTCTGCCAAGTTATCCCTGTCAGTGAGGTTTTCCATCGACAACTTTCTACGCGTTTCTCATTTGCCTCACGAGTGCTTGATTTAGACGTTAAAACTCGATTAGGCTTATTACTGACGTCATGAAAACTGTTCGGGTTGGTTAACGGTGATAATGTAAACAGTGGAAGAAATACTGTAACTAACGATTTGGGAGTAGGAGAACCCAACTTGCAACAAGCAAATATCAAACCCTTGAGCCTCTAATGTGATTTGCTGTGTTCAGTTTTCAAACAGTCAAGCATTTCAAGCGTCTCTACTTGGAATTTCATGAACAAGATCGAAGAACAGTGTTTCGAAGTGTTACATAAAACATACGAAAATGCGCATTACGTGTTTGTGTCTGTCTCTGTCTTGATAGGTGTTCAGATAACTTTTAGACCAAATAAATGGGCTCTATTGTAGGTTATTTAACAATGCTTTAACAGCCGTAGTTCAGACAAAATAGCGCTGAACGAATCCATTTTATAAGTGTAAACCTGCGTGGGAGTTGTAACATTACAAGTCGTTTGGATGTCATATCCTTTTAAATCCATGTTTTATGCTGTTACATAATTGTGGCCGTGCGAAATACTGGATTGGTACAATTGCAGTAGCCACTTAGCGATTCCACACAGCCTGGCATCAGGACTCGAAGAACGGCTTTGACTGACGAAGGAAATCTACTGCCCGCACGCTAAACACTGTGTACTGATACAGTTCATGACAGTTAGGCTGTGGGCACTTGACCGTCACTGCTTTCAGATAGTGCTGGTGTTAACGACCGCCAGATGTCTTATGTGATGGTCAGTTACGGGAGACAACGACTCCACAAAAATGTCAGGGAGAATTGTTCTTTCTTCTTTGTGATGAAATTTTATGAGATGTTTTTCTGGTTATAAACAACGTGAATTACACCATGGACAGTGTAAAACTTCACCGTGAACCACACGTTGCCTTAACTTGGAAGACCGCAGTGTAGAACTTCACCGTGAACCACACGGTGTCTTAACCCAGAAGATCACAGTGTAAAACTTCACNCTAACTAACTAACTAACTCCATGGAGCAGAGGCCTTCTTGAGAAGCTAACAGTTTCTCAGCTAGTCAACAAATTCCCCGCATTTTATGGAACCCGAAGGTTCATTACCGCATTCACAAGAGCCCGCCACCTGTCCCTATCCTGAGCCAGCTCAATCCAGTTCATGTCCTCCCATCCCACTTTCCGAATATCCATCTTAATATTATCCTCCCATCTACGCCTGGGTCTCCCAAGTGGTCGCCTTCCCTCGGGTCTCCCCACCAAAATCCGGTATGCACCTCTCTCCTCCCCCATACGTGCCACATGCCCCGCCCATCTCAGTCTTCTCGATTTGATTACCAGAATAATATTTGGTGGTGAGTACAGGTCATTAAGTTCCTCGTTATGTAGTCTTCTCCAATCCCCTGTCGCCTCGTCCCTCTTAGGCCCAAATATCCTCCTCAGCACCCTATTCTCGAACACCCTCAGTCTTTGTTCCTCCCTCAGTGTGACAGACCAAGTTTCGCATCCATACAGAACAACAGGTAAAATTATAGTCCTGTATACCCTAATCTTTGTGTTTTTGGATAGCAACCTCGAAGACAAAAGATTCTGCACCGAATGATAGCAAGCATTCCCCGACTTCAATCTGCTCTTAATTTCTTCATGAATGGAGTTTCGATTCGTTAGGGTTGCTCCCAAATATTTGAATTCTTCCACCCTTTCAAAGGATTTATTATCTATATTTATGTTGTGATTGTGTCGTGCATTCTGATTTCGAGACATGACCATGTACTTAGTTTTCTCAGCATTTACTTCTAGACCA